>CAJPEV010001069.1:66616-79014 GCA_905338385.1 Darwinula stevensoni
CGCTTTGGGGCCCCCCCCCCCCCCCCCCCCCCCCAGGGGGCCTCCAAAAGGCCTCAAGGAGGTTTCCGGTTTAGTTTTGCCCCGGGTCCCTGGAAACCTTTGGGCGGCCCTGGTAAAACCAACCATGGAAGAAGAAAGACCCCATTGTCAAATGAAATTTTCCATTGCAGCATGGACATGTGCAATCAGAAGGTGTGCAGTTAATTGCCATTTTGACTACATGGCCCATGATGTCCGTGTGAAAGGAGTTCTAAATGTCAACAACAATCCTCCTGACATGACTTTTGAAATCAAGGTGAGAAAATAGTTTTAGGCCTTTTTGATGGGCATGAGTTATGTGGTGTATTAGCCAAACATCATGACACCCATAACTTGGGCCATCTGGAAAGCGACCATGGTCTGAATTACTTAGGTGAGGTTGTGATATTCTGACTGGACTCACCTTGGTTCAGTGAGAAGTAAAGGGCCAATATCCCTGAAATATTTACTTTTGTGACAGTCTGAAAGGAAGGAAAGCAATTTACTCAGAGACATCACCTAAAACAAAAAAGGGTTAATCCTTATCACCAAGAAAAAGCTATATGTGAACTGAAGCCAAATTCATGAAATTCGCTGTAACTCGTAATGGTTTGTTATGAAATTAATTGTATTAATACTTCCGAGTGTTCATTGCGTATTTGTTACACATTCAAGGAAACTTGATTTGATTTTCTTGGCAAACACATTAAGAAAAGTATAGCCAAAGTCTCGATACTTTTGGTACGCCCTTTGTATTACCTCCAAGGGGGTGCCAAGAGGGGGGGGGGGGGCTGCCCCCTCTGCCTCCCCCGTAAAATACGCCACTGCTCAAATAACAACTTGCAGCAACATGGAATGCTGCTGAATGTTATTGTTGCCAAAGCCTAACGAATGATCAGAGCTAAATATATTCAGTCTAGACACGAAGTGTCACATGCAATTAGGTTGAGGGCCACTAACAAATCTCAGGAAAACACTTTTTATATGAACAGGTTGAAATCTGCAGCACTTTTCAAAAACCAGTTATTGAAGGAGACTTAGCATGATGAAATAAATGAACAAGCATGCTAGATATGGCCTGTAGGCCACTAATTTGACGCTCTTGGTTAAGGCCTTTGAAATAAATTTAGTATAATTGTGGACTTGGCTGATGATTTTTGCTCATTATACCTTTCATGACACGAGGTAGCTAAATCCTGAATTTCATTGCAGGCAAATAATCAAATATGGAAAATGACTTTCAATGTTTGCAACCCAGAAGAAACTCTCCCCATTCAGGGAATGTCCTTCTCCAACTCTCCTGTTGTGCCGAAATTTTCATTCAATACCTTGTCGCTCCAGGGCACCAATATCCTGAATATCATGGTGAGACTTTATTCTTTATTTTTTACTTTTTTACTTCATGTAGGACTGTTACAAAGATTGTTTTAAAAACATTAATGCATCTACCAGAAAATTTGATGCATTGGTAATATTAATTTTTTTTTTACTGCCCCTGTGGAGTGAAGTGTGGAGAGGTACACTTCCTTTTTCTCTAGTTTCAATCAGGAGATACCATCCATCATCCCTTGTTAGAATAGAGGCAGGATAGTGGCGTTTGTCATTGATTCTTGCTGTGAAACACCAGGGGGCAAGACTGTCTTGTTGATTATTGAAATTAGATATCTTCATGAAGCAACAGAAACTTGATATGTCAAAGTACTAATTAAAAGTAAAAGCGCTAATAGACAGCCCTAATTTCATGATCCATGGATTCCTCAAGATAGATTGTACAAGGTCTCCCAAAAGTATTCGAACTTCAGTTACAAATCAATTTCCCATGTGATATTTATAATTTTTATTATTGATTATTCAAAATACGTCCCTTCCGAAGAAATGCAGGCTTTGCAGCGATCATACAACTTTTGGAAACACCTCTGGTAGTCTTCCTCCGAGATGGCGGAAATAACCTTGGTCGAACCCTTTTGGATGTCCAAAATCGTGTCGAAACGCTTTCCTTTCAGCTTCATTTTTAGTTTGGGGAAAAGGAAATAATCACAGGGTGCCAAATCAGGCGAATAGGGCGGGTGGTCAAGCACTACGACTCCTTTTGAGGCCAAAAAGTTCCGCACAATGATGGACCTGTGAGACGGAGCATCGTCGTGGAGGAGAGACCAGCTGCCTGGTGCTTGGTATATAGGACGGACCCGAGCAATTCTGGCCAGCAAACGCTTCATAACGGCGAGGTAGTGGGCGCATTCAGTTGCGAGCTATAACGCGAGTCACGGCACGAAACACTGAATGCATCGGGTGATGACGCAGGAATCTGACTCGAATTACGTGCTATGACCCGATCTCTGAGATCGAGTCATTATCATCAGGTCATCACTCCAAACATGGCGACATCTATGGAAGACTCCCAGCGGCGAGAGTACGTACACAGATTCGGGGAAACGTGCAAATGAAGTTGTGAATGATGCAAAAGGATGTCACGACGGCTGTTCCTTTCTTTCACCTAGCTAATATGAATTGTAATATCCCGAAATTGCTTTTGAGAAGTGGATAGCCCACCTCAAATTTGCTTCAAGATTCAAATTTGGTATGGAACATTTTTTATTGCTGGCTGAGGTGACGACTACCTTGAGTGGCACCACGATGCAATAAACAAGAGGGTGAGGTCGAACTCGAACATTGTGAATATCCCGGAGAGGTAACTTGATCTTGAAGAGCATTCTGTAAATCTTCACAATTTTCTCATTTCAACTCCCTCTATTGTTGCTACTACACAGAAAAGCAGCTAAAATTCGCTGATTAAATGACCCAATGCATTCAGAAGGTTGCATCAGATGTCAAGTGGGCTATGCCCCGAGTCATGACTCGCCCAGTTAGATCGAGTCACAACTGAATGCGCCCAGTATTCGCCATTTACCGTCTGGCCTTCTGGAACGAACTCCTTGTGGATAATCCCAGCCGAATCAAAGAAAGTGATTAGCATTGTTTTCACCTTTGACTTCTGCATGCGCACTTTTTTTGGTGTTGGTTCTTCTGGAGTCTTCCAAACTGAGCTCTGGCGCTTCGTGAGTGGCTCATATTGAAAACACCACGTTTCATCGCCAGTTACAATGGTTTTTAAAAAGTTTGGGTTATTATCGGCGATCGAAATGATGTCTTGGGCATGCAGCACTCTGGCTTGTTTTTGATCGTCGTGCAATGAGCGCGGAACAAATCGCGCACAGACTTTTCGCCGCTGCAAATCTTCGGTCAAAATGCGGTAAACTTGTGATTTACTGATACCTATGATATCCTCAATGAGTCTCACGGACATGCAACGGTCGCTTTTGATCAAATCACGCACTTTTTCCACTGCTTCGTCCGTTCGACTGGTCAAAGGGCGCCCGCTGCGTTCATCGTCTTCCAACGATTCTCTACCGTTCCGAAACTTTGCATACCACTCGTAAACTGTCGTACGTGATAGTGCTTGTTCCCCATAAGCCTTCCGCAACATCTCGAGCGTCTCCGTAAATGTTTTCTCCAATTTTACACAGAATTTGATGTTAGCTCTCTGCTCCATGGTGATTTCTCGACGAGTGTCATGAGGGTACTGTTACTTTTGGCGCCCTAGGCAATGACTCATTCGCCTTAGCCCAACCAAACTCGACAGAGTAATACATGAAGGTTCAACCAATAGAACGCCACCTTCTTTCAACAAATGGCGCCACTAATACTGTCTGTATAGAAAAAGTTCGGATACTTTTGGGACAAACCTTGTAAATAGGTCATCTGAAAAGCAGAGGCATGGAGGTGGAAGTTGAAGTGAGTAGACCCACACTCATACCACGACCATCCTATTGTGAATTGGATTAAAATTGAGGCTGTCAATACCTTGGTGGATCAATGTCACTCTAACAGTTAGCACCATTGGTATAATTGGGTACTGCAATGCTTGAACATACTGAGAAGTGTTAAAATTATAACTTGATTTTTTTTTTGTTTTTCTGACATCACTGCCCCTCCACCACTGAGGTATCCCCACCCCCTTTGTGGGACCCCCACTGATAATAGGAAGCGGGGGAGAAAGAGACAAGGGCAGTAGAAAGTACCAGCAATAAGATGATACAAAAGCAAGAATTTTGGTTCCATTCCCACTTATGCTAACTTCTGGGGCTTCCTTGCCCAAAGACTGGAGCAATTTCTGTTCTTCTTACTTCGTCCTTAGTTCATCCCAGTTCCTTACTACATTTTTAGCTTAATCAATGGTTGAAATATTTAGACCAAGCTTCTTCAATAGCTTGTGTTGATACATGAATGTTTTCCAAACTGCCATCATGACAATCCAAAGTAAAATTCAAGGGGAATATGATGAAACAATGACTCAACCTCCATGTTCCTCTTGGGTGTTTTTCATTTGTTGCACATATTCAGAACTGATTTCTCTACAGTATTCCAGTTCAATTGTGTTCTAGTCAGCATTGTTTTGTTTTACTTTGATCTGAAGGATGCCTTTTGATCATAATTTCAGTTCACCATCATGATGATTGCTATTCTTGTTTGGGGTTGTTCTGTTTGCACTTTTTCTCACAGAACTCCTGACCCCCAAAGACCTTAACCTCTGGCCTTTAACTTTCTGGCCTCAAGGCCTTTCTGGCCTCGAAGGACCTCTGGCCCTTAACATGGTGTGAAAGATGTTCCAGAAGGCCCAATTGAACATTGCCTTTGAGTTCCTGTCTCACATTTCCTTAATTTGCTTATATTTATGCATAAATTAATGCAGGTTTAAATATATTTGTTGCTTTTGATATGTTAATAGCTCTTCATTCTCTCTCAGAGCTAGTTTAGAATTGCCAGCATTAGATGGAAAAAGTTGAAGGAAAAAAGAGTAATACTGGTATGTGGAAGGGATAGGATTCATATAGGGGTATCTGTCAATCTTGACAGGGTTCCTTGGAAGGGCAGATTAAGTACCTATTCTTAAATGGATCCCTTTCTCCTGACTGTGAGCTGAAGTGCCTGGAGGCCCCAGATACCACCAATCCCTTGGATACCACAACTCCCCATACCACCACACCTCTGGATACCACTACACCTCTGGATACCACTACACCCCAGAGTGCTGTCACTTCCCCAAATAGTTTCAAGTCTGCACGACTCTCAACTGCTCAAGTCATAACAAGTCTGTCATTTTCCTCTCCATCATGCATAAGCAGAAACTCAATCTTATCTTTTGAGTGCTTGGTAGCTTTACCTGGGAAGAATCTATGTCTCAAGTTAGTCTCAGTCAAAAATTAATTTAGATTTGTAGATTATACTTGGATGTTTTCATGGCATCTATTGAGTGACTAAGCTTTATTTTTCTCGTGTATTCCTTTCATGTTGGATGGTCAACAAAAATGAAAGTTGTGATATGAACCATCTCTCCATGATGGATGAATTTTGATATGATGTTGACAGAAGTTGCATGCATTTTAGTAATGATTGGCTCTCATCCCTGAAGTTCACTTGAATTGGAATTCAAGTAAACTTCAGAGTTGAGAAGTATCTTTTATGACTTGACGCTTATGCTGCTTCAATATTATGATTGCAGTTATGTCAGCCATCCTGCTGCCAATAGCTATTTTCGTTATGATCATAGTCTATGGCTACTACAGAATGCATCAACAGGCGAAGAACACAGCAGCCATGTCATCAGGTGAGACACACACTTGAACCTAGTTAAGTGATATTAATCCACCAAGTTAAAAAAATCAATATGATTTCTTCAACTGGGTGGATTCTGGCTATTTGCAGATTAATTTCTGGCTAGAAATGAGGCTTCTTATGCAGTTGCTCAAATTTCTGAGTTTCTTTCAGTCTGTAAAAATGTTGTCATTATTGGGGAGTTCAGCTACAGTGAATTTCCACTGTAAATCATCCCTAATAGTCACAGTATCTGTTTTTGGAGCATTGAACAATTTGAACTATACAAATTTCTGCAGAGCAAATAAGGACAGTGGAGCAGAGAGTCACTCCTCCTTTGCTTCATGACCCAACCATCTCAATCACCCAGTCCTCAGGTATCCACTTATTTTGCCTCACCTACGCTTTCTCTGTATCTTTGATTATTTTTTAATAGCTATAATAAATAACAATACGTACATTAAGAGGATTTTTACTTTCGGAATGGGCCTTGTCTAGCCCAGATTGTTTTTTTTTTCTGAAATACGAGGTCTGACAATAAAATAACGAGATTGACAGCACTGTAATGCGTGTGGCAACACTGAGTTACCGGGGATCGCTGTAACCTGTCAGTGCATGTCTTAAGTACAGTAGCAAACTTGTGATAATTCTAGTGATTGCAGAGCAGTACCACTTTACCTAAAGTAGTGTTAGGGGCACTCGTAAAAAAAATGGGTGATAATATTATGAACAAAGAATCAACGTGAAATTTCTAATTAAACTCGGGAAAAAACCAATTGAAGTCTTTGAAATGTTGAACTTTCCGATAAAATCAATGGTACTGTCTCTCTATTGATGCACAATTCTTCGGTAATCATTCTGACAATAAGACGACGATCACTTTGTTCCAGAGTTCTCACATTTTCGATGCTTTCATCCGATTTTGAAGTTGTCGGACGTCCAGGCCGTCTGTCAAAACTCAACTTCTTCCCTTCCTTCAGAAAAGCGTTTACACCATTCAAAGACATTTTGCTCTGGACTTAATCTCATCTCCGTAAATTTGTTTCAACATTTCAAAGACTTCAGTCGGCTTTTTCCTGAGTTTGATTGGAAATTTCACGTTGATTCTTTGTTCATAATATTATCGCCAATTTTTTTTTACGAGTGCCCCTAACACCACTTTAGATAAAGTGTTACTGCTCTGCAATCACTAGAAGTATCACGACAAATTTGTTACTGCACAGACTTAAGACATGCACTGACAGGTTACAGCAATCGCCAGTGACCCAGTGTTGCCACACGCATTACAGTGTTTTCAGTCTCGTTATTTTATTGTCAGACCTCGTATCCCTTGATTGTACTTTCTGCATTTAGAAATTGGATATTTGAGAGAAAATATGCATGAAATTTGACATTTTGATGTGACTTCTCAGCAAGATCATGTATGCTCTACCGTGATTCAATTAGTTCTCATGATTCGCTCTTAATAATGCAAAATGTCATCATTCTGGGTTGATGGCTTTGAAAATACTTTGAAAAATTAAACTACTGCAAACACTCCAATACTGCTGGCAGTGCATGGGGATTTACAGATTTGATGAACATGCTCTTTTTAGCACTGCAGGAGATTTGATGCATTTCTTGGTGTGCTTCATTTTTCAAGCAGGCTTCACTTTTCCTTTCACAACTAATGACACGAATAATACAATAACTAATAACATAATTAACTCAGTGGCTCACAAGAAGTCACTCCCTCATCCTAGTAATGGATTATTTTATGCTGAAAATTTTCTAAAGGAAGGTTGTCATGTTCTGTAAATAATGGTGTTCACAGGTAACAATGGCATTGAAAGTGGAAGACCTGAAGCGGATGGAGACAATGAAAGGTCCGAAATCCAGGTCGATGGAGGTGAATATTGTCACGGAGAAGTCAAGAGCCAAATGACCACCCAAGAGCCACAGAGAAGACCGAAGGACTCATTGCCTATTCGGTCTCCTCTCCAGAGGTCTCCTCTGCCAATAGACCAAGGAAGGGCCACTGCTAGTTCAATGACAGGTATGTTGGTATTGGTTTCCAAAATTTTTTGAGAAAGATGAACCCTGAAATCTTGATTTCAGCAAAATCATGTAAGCCTCACCACAATACTTTTAAAAGCCTTTTTTTTTTTCAAACATCTTCAGACTCAAACAGCACACATAAATGTCAAATCCTATGGCTTATTTTCCTCAGGTCTGAGGAGGATGAAGGTTGATGTTTTGGGGGTTTAGTAATGAACTACCAACTTGGAATCAGAAAGTTGCAATTAAAATTAGCCCCTTTTAGTGAACAGCTGCAAATGACAGAAACATTTTTTTTTATCATGACCAATGCCTGAGATAATCAAAGTAGAATAGGTCAATGACCTGGAGGGTAAAAAAAAAATCAATTTTGAAGATATGGTTTATTATCCATTGCCTAGGGTCTTTTAGCTGCATTAAGATAGCAAGATGGGAGAGGAGGGGAGAGGAAGAAAGGTTTCATTGAGGGTAACAAACTCATGGTAACTTTATTACAGTTAGAGACATTTTTTAAGTCTAATGTTATTTGGCCTGAAACTTTGAAAATGTTATGTCTGTGATAATTGCCCCTTGAATGGTCATCACTGCATCTCAGTAAAAATATGATTTTTGGTCTCATTTGAAAGAGTAGTAAGTAGTAAAAGGACTTTCATGTTAACTTGAAAGCAGAAAATTTTGGGGGGTATTTTAACTTTAAGGGCTGCCTATGATGAACTTTTGATGAACCATATGATGAACTTTTTTTCATGGCTATTTGGCTCATTTAAGATTCCCTATTAAAATAATAATAATAATAATAAAGGAATTATGCTACATCAAAGTTCTTGGCACTCAATGACTGCTAAAAGTTTGGCTCTTGGGTATTTTTTAAATTATAGAATTGTAATTTACTGTATGGTAGACAACTGATTAAAAAAAATACTTAAAAAAAATTCAGTATTATACATTATTCTGATATATTTTCAAATGTGGCTGTGAAGAAAAACATTATTCCTCTGTGGACGTGAAAAGGTGAGCATCAGGTCCATGTGCAACACAAATCTCGTAGGATGCAAATCTCTAAAGAGTCAGCAAATAATTCACATGTAATTTCATTTTTGGATTGGCATATCAGAATGGGGCTGCAACCAGTGAGCCAGGAATGTCCTCCAGTGTTCCCCATCTGTCACAACTGACTCAAGTGCAGCTGGTGGGATACCAGGTCTCTCCTGACAAAGATTCGCAATGCATTCTGTCAACCTTCTACTAACTGGTTTGCTGGCCATTTTGGATCAGGAGACTCTTTTTGGGAATCTCATGGGGGAGGGGGGGGGGCCATGTCAGAGACATGCTGGAACCAACAAGCTTGAGATCTCCTGATCCGAGAAGTAACTGCTCAACCTGGAGGTTCGTAAGGATGGTGGCACTCCCCATCCTCTCACAACATGTAACACTGGCCACCTGCTCCAAGAATCTCATTTTGGCAGCTTGAATCTGCAACCTGACTCTTTTAGCAAGGACCGAAAGAGGAACCACTACACTAGTCTGCCAATCCACCAGTGCTGTTCCCGATCCTCATGAGGTTCAACCTACCCCCTGCAACCATGAACACCCATTGTTGCCCATTGCTTTCGATGCCTTCAGGACTTGACTTGGGAAAGTTTCCAGTCCTTGCCCCTGACTAGATTATGTTTGGCATCAACAAATGTGAACTTCATCTCCCATCCTCCCTTTGGTGTGAAGGGACTTAGTGAGATAGGTATTAGAATGCTGAAACCAATGAACACGAGGAACCACTCTTTCCTCCTTAAACAAGCAGGACCATTGAAACTTTTGAGAAAGAGCGATTGATTCTCAGGAGAAAAGTACTGGAAATGTTCATGCCATACTTATTGTTTTTGGCATACATGTGTTTTTAGTTACCAATATACAATGCCTGGAGTTTCATTTGTTCCACGTTCCAATTCTTAAGAGTAATGGAAAATATATTAAGTGCTGGTTCACATTAGATCTGGGATCAATTGAATGCTCAGGTTGGCATCGCTCTCAAACATGAATGGCAAATGACAGATGCACAAAAAATGGGTTTTTGTTTCCCCCTTCAGAGAGAGGCATATCATCTGGGGCTGAGGGGAACGCAGAGGAGCCATTTGCCCCCACCCCCCAACTTGTAAGAAGAAGCAAAAGGAAGAAAAAGTCACATGAAATCCATGAGAACAGTGTACAAGAATCCCCGGACTGCCCCATTTCCTCCACCCAGGCTTCACTTATGCCATCAGATGAAGGAGCAGCAGTGGAGGAATCCAGGGATTCACACCCCTCGCCTTCATGATTTCTGGATGGCCCCCTAGATCTCCTGATCTTGGTCCCCTTGATTATTTCCTTCAGGTACAATACCATTCCATCGAAAAGGGAGTGCCACGTAGCACCAAAACTCGTAGCGCCAAAAACATGTAGGAACAAAAATTGGCGCTCTCTGAACAAAAACTCGTAGCGTAAAAAACACAGGGGAGGTATTCCAGCTCAAATGATCAAGGGGTGGTTGCGCATCAGACTCCGATTTGCTTGAAGAAATTATTGGATGCTGGCAATCAAGACTTATGAAAAAATCCAAAATTTTGGCTCTCTGGTTCTAACGGATCTCGAGATATGCGGCCCCAAACTTCGCACCCTAGAGGAAAAGTGGCCTTTAGGTTTAAAGCGCTATCTTTGGTCCTATTCGAGCTAGAGACGGGTTTTTGGACTCTAAGTAAAGCTGAGACCACGTAGAATTGCATCATTAAATGCATTTTCTACAGCGTTTATTATACAGGGTGGGCCAAAAGTTTTTGCCCCTGTAGAAAAATGTGAATATCTCCTGAACGGTTTGGGCTACAGAGTCGAAAAAAAAAACTAAAAGGAAGTTCATTTCATGCTCTTTCTGAAAATGTATGGCTTTAGGTTCCTATATTCATTTGGAGATGAGTCATGGCCGTTTGAAAAAAACATACAGAAAAAAAAAGTTGCCAAAACGAACCTATACCGTGCCGCACACGGAAATCATCCACAGCAGCCTTCTTCAAGGTCGCGCGCGCCGTCGTTTTCTTCCTTCCTAATTGCTCCCTCCCTTCCCTCCCTTCTTCATAATGTGAAGAATGACAATTTGAAGACTTTGATGCTTGATTTGGATAACCGACCAGCAGAAGATCGTGACAAAAGTTAAACGGCCTCCGGTGGTCCACTCCGCGCGTTGTGCTGAGTGCTCGTCTTTGCAGTGTTAATTTTGTTTAATTTACCCTTTTTTACCTCTCATTCAGAAACCCNCAAATGTCGTTGTTCATAAGTTGAAAGACCTTATATTTAGATTTATCATTGGCATGAACACTGCCATTTGACATGCAACAGCCACATTACACTTTGAAGGAACACAACTCCATTCTGCAGTCTGAATATTCTGAAATGTACATGCATGCAGGCGTCTGCAGCCGTCCCGTCTCTAGCTCGAATAAGACCAAAGATAGCGCTTTAAACCTAAAGGCCCTTTTTTTTCTAGGGTGCGAAGTTTGGGGCCGCATATCTCGAGATCCGTTAGAACCAGAGAGCCAAAATTTTGGATTTTTTCATAAGTCTTGATTGCCAGCTTGCAATAATTTTTTCAAGCAAATCGGAATCTGAAGGCCAACGAATGTGACTAAAATTTGACCCCTTGAGCTGGAACGCCTCAGAGCATAATCTCGTAGGGCCAAATATGATCTGAAGCTAGATACCACGTAGCATCGAATCATGCAAGATCAAATCATATACCTGGTAGCATCGAATTTGTTACTACGAATTCGGCGTCACCTGATTTGTTTCTACGTGTTTCGGTGCTACGTGCTTTCTATGACACGTATTTTCGATGCGATGCGTTTTCGAGACCGCATGAATTTTCGGTCACTTTTGACGTTTGATCTCGCACGATTTAGTACTGCGAGACTCGAGGAAACTTTTTTTCTCTCATGTCTTTTCGATGGACCTTTTATGTAAAGGTCCGTGGCGACCGGCCTACGAATTGGACCACCGTAGCGGGAAGATTGGGGCTTTAATTTTGTTGCAGTGGGTTTACAAAGTAAAATTTGGTTTGCCGAGAAGTCCGTTGCCATGCATGTTCATCGGTGTCAAAAATTCTCTATTTTCCCTCTGGGTTTTTTGCACGATGTTTTTATCATATTTTCCTGCTGTGATTATTGTCGAACCATGCTGTGTCTTGTGTATTCACGTGATCAAATTCTAGCATGCATAAAAAAAATGTTGCAGGACGTTGGATGGTGTTTGTATTTGAAACCTTCCGCTCCGTGTCTGGTCGAAACACGGCAATGTATCAATACATCTCGGAGAGGCACTTATCCATCTTATTTCTCTGGAGTCCAGCCGAAGTTGCCGAAAGAGTGAACCACGGAATACTCCGGTTTTTTTTTTTTTTAGATGCGAGGGACCCCGAGCAGACGAGCGAGTAGATACGAGGTTTTGCGCCGATTTTGCCATCCAGGACCGCGAAACGAAATTTGCACCTGCATCACGAGCTTCGCGTAAATGCTGCGCAAATGCTTCGTTCGGCTGCATCAACAAATCTCGTTTTTTCACCGTCATAAGGAATCTTGGAAGGGAACAAAACACTTAATTATTACAGAAATGGAATGAGAGCTCGAAATTGCTTTCCTCCCCCCCCTTCCACCTCATTCCCAGCCTCTTCT
>CAJPEV010001070.1:0-80027 GCA_905338385.1 Darwinula stevensoni
TTATGAGCCTAAACCTGTTTCTCAGCCGCAAGTTTTGGTGCCGTTTGACTTCGTTTTTAGAGCCCTTTCAATGACCAAAGTTTGGTGAAAATCTGAAATTATCACTTGGGTAGTGTTCCTTGTTAGAGGGCTAAATTGAATGGGATATTTGAGCGAAGGTTCATCGGATCCATTTACCGGACCTGAAACCGCGAATAATTGAAAGAGCCAGAACCACCCGAGAGGGGGAAGAGAAAGGGCGTATCCCAACGCAACCAGCAATCCTAATCGAGACTCTCGATGAGTGAATTGGGTAAGCTTGCATGTGCCATAGAAATATCCGCATTTTTGTAAGACCTAAAATTTCCAGGTTCAAGACGTTTTCAAAGCCATCTCTCATGATTGTCTTTCCTGTTAGTGTTCCGTGTCAACCCATCTCCTCAATGAGTCATATTTCTTTTCCATCCAAGAACGGACTATTATTTTCCTTCCCTTCAACCATCACAAATACGTGCTTTCGATCTCTGAAATGCCTCTTCCCGATGGTTTCACTTTTGCCTCTTGTCCCTGCTTTGCTAATTTTTAATTGAGTCTTTTTGCCATCTAGTTTTAAATGCATGCAAATTTTACATTCGAAAGCGTTTCCATTCTCAAACTCAAGGCATATCCCACGCATCGCCGAATAGATCGATGTAAGAACGCGTAAAGCCGAGTCATGCAGTCGCTATGGATTCTGAATTTCGGTGCGTGCGGTCCCTCCGTGCCCGTGCAGTTAGGCCTCGGATGTTTCCCAGGAATAGGATAAAAGTTTGAATTCGCCCATACTTGACCGCAGTGGGAGCAGGGGAGGTCCTGTCTGGAGGAGGATACGCGATGGAACTGGCTCGGAACATGAAGGAATCCCGCAGGAGATTGAACTACTTGCACGAGAACGGATGGATGGATGAGCACACGAGGGCCGTCGTCCTGGAATTCACCGTCTTCAACCCGAGCACGAAGGCCCTGGCTGTTGCGGAGTTGGCCTTCCTCATGCCTGCCACGGGAGGAGTCATCCCCGTCTCTCAGGTGTCGCGCCGTGTCTTCTAGAGGATCTTCTCGTTCTTAGGCAGCATTTCGTTAGGCCATGTTGGCAGAAATGCACAGGGAGACTAGTCCTAAAATAGGTTTGTACTTCGCAGTCCACAAATGCACCATACGTGGTCCGTCGGTGATGCAACACTCCGACTTGGAGGAGTCGTACCGGTTGGTCGTCTTCGAGCTATACCAACAATTTAATCAATTAGAAGTATAATTTTTTCAGTATTTTGTGGTGAGAAACGTTTGTTACGCTCTGCATACACTCCGATGAAATTTCGGCTCATCTTGAGAGAGCAAATATGACGTCTGTTCGCATTCCCTTCGCTGCAGTCGTGCGTCCATGAATATTTCACGCTTTTCTCGTCATAGCAAATTAATGCTATTCATTAGGACATACATCTCTTTATAGATTGTGTCCTGAATGAATTTTACTATCGGAATGGGCTTTTTCCGATGATGGATTTGGAAGGGCTTCAAATCATGAGGCTGTCTAGAGTTCCTGAACATTCTTCGTCATAAATGTCAAAATTTTCGATACGATCATTCAGGGTCATTTGGGTCGAACTAAGGCAATACTAATATAAAACCGCCCCACCGAAAAGCTCAAATATTATGGAATGCACGAGGTTATGATCCATTGCATATTTTTGAGGGTGTTCATCGATTCGACTTGTGAATAGCCTCCCATATTCTTTACCTTTTCCCCTTTAAGAAAAGATATTTGTCTTCACCGATGGTGCTGTCCTTTTGGCCCGGTCTCGATCGGTTCGATTTCGAATGAAGTCCAGCGTCCCAAAACAGATATGGTCCAAAAATAAATCTCGAGCGACGGGCGAAACGGAAACGAGATCGATGGCTGCATCTCCAGGGCTTCCGCCGTTTGCGGCAACTCTGGAAGGTTGTGGCTGCCGAATCCGGAATTTCCAAGGAGAAACTTTGGATTTCTAAGAGCGTTTACCTCCTCACCCTCACCCACGGTCACGAACCAGCGGTAACGACCGATCGGGTCGCGCATAGAGGCTGCCTCGATGAGGTTCTTGGGCCGGGTGTCCGGGGTCACGCCGTGTGCCGGGATCCACGTGAACCTCCAAGTCTCGGAGCCAACGCGTTTGGGTCGAAAGATGTAGAAACGTTTGGTTCCGTCGCATGCCTTCCGAACCCCCAAAGTCTTTCGATCTGTCGTGACCGGCAGAAGACCAGTCGGTAGCCTTCGCGCAAGGGCGTCCAACTACATCGCGAAACTTTGCCACTCGAGGTTCGGAATACCACCTGCCGAGCTCGAGTCCGTCGCCCAGGATTGCGAACACCGGCAGATGCTCTTCCGCCTGCTCGAACTGCGATTCCATCGAATTGGAAAAGGAGTTTCGAAAATGCATGCACTTGTGTCGTCTTGCAGATTCAATGCGCGAGTTTCCGTCAGGAAATGAGCCTTTCGCAAGTCGTGCTGCTGGCGATGATGAGTCTCGTGGCCGGGTTCTACGCCTGTCGCATCGTCTTGGAATTCGCGTGGTATTACCGCGTCGCGAGCGCGTGGCGAATCCTCGACCTCCTCATCGTTGCCTTCTTCGCCCTCGGCATCGTCTTCTATTTGGTACGCGCGAAGAGGATGGAAGTGAATCGCCACCAGGAGGAGCAGGGGAGCGAAGGAATGCGATTCGTGAGCTACCATCCGTTGATGAGGGCCGACTATCACCTGACGCTTGCCGTGGCGGCCGTCCTCGTTCTCGGCACGGTCAAGGTCGTCCACCTCATGTCCACCTTTGTCCTCTTTCGGAATCTCATCCGCACCATGCGAGGGAACTTGGAGTCCATCTTCGTGTTCACCTCCGTCCTGGCCATCGTCATCACGGCTTATTCCTCTCTGGCCGTTCTCATGTGGCAGAGACTGTGGCAAGAGGCTCAAGACGTCTCTCACTGCTTCGCCCATTTCCTGTTTATGGCCTCCGGTCGCACCAATTTCGAAGGCTCCTTCGAGAGCGTCCGGCGAGAGTACCCTCACTTCTGGATCTTCGTGTTCATGAGCTTCACGGTTGCGGTGACGTGGATCCTCATCAACATGTACATCATGGTCCTGGACCACCTGTACCGCGTGCTGAAGAAGACGAGCAGCGTGATGGAAGACTCCTCCTATAACCTCGTGGATTACCTTCGCGAAAGGCTGCGGACGTTGCTCGGAGAAGCGGATCTCGTTTTCACCCCGGAGGATCCTTTCCCCCTCCTGCCTTCCATGATCGACTCCCTCATCCAGGTAGCCTCCGTGTCTTCGAATACTCCATTGCCCCAATTCATTTCCGATGACTCCCTACACAGGTCGGTCCACACGAGACTTCACACTGGACTGTTCACATTCGCTATCGTGCTCTCTTACGATAAAGGGTGAATGCTTTTAGAGCAAGTAGGACAGCGTGAATGGATATAGGTTTATGAGTTAGCGGAAAGCCTTTTTTTTTTACGTTACTTGGCATAAAAAATGCGCATTCAAACTCGAGCCACCTCTTCACCATTGCTTGACAAGGCGTTACTTCGACTTTGAGCCTGGCACGCTTTCCTAATGGTAAAGTATGCGCATCGAGGCAGGCTCTTACATCTTTCTCACTCCCGTCATTCTAGTTATCAACCGAAATACACGCGATTTGAACAGACCGGAATCTCATGTGATCGTTTCAATTCCGCATTGGAATAAAAGCATAAGATTTGTGCTTGTAATTGATTTAATTGGTATGCTTTTAACCGGTCGTTTCTACTACAAATGTCGGAAACTCCTACGGAACTCTTCAATCGTAACGGTACTGTGAATATTGGTGATACTACAGTACTGGTGGAAGGCATTTACATTACGTTGAAAGTCCTGCAAATCGTTATAGTGTTTGCCTCTCGTGGAAGATTTTAACATAGGGAATAGGTAGAAGTCCGGAGATGATGGATTTGGCGAGAACTGGCGAATGTGAAGCATCATGACGGATCGCCTAGCTCACTTCTTGTATGCAAAGGTTTCGGATCGACAGTCGCAGAACCGTTGGCACAGGTGCATAGCATCTGAAATGGCACGCTTTTGAAGGATACAAAGCATCTGAATGGTAACACGACTAAACTGTGTTTCCAGTCTTCCAAATTATTCCAGCTATAAGATATTCTGTTAATTTCAAAGAATTATCTTTCTTTATTTTTAAGGCAAAAATGTTTTATCTTTCGTTTTCGACGAAGTTTTGGGATGCAATATGATGATTGCTGATGAGGATAGGGAAGCCTCTTTCCACAGACCGCTTAGATATTCGGATAAAGAGAAACTAGACACGTAATCTCCTAAATTATCAGCCTTCGCAGGGATTTTAGAGAAGGACGATCCTGAGCGCTTCATCGGAAATCGAACAAATTCTGAAAGATTCATAATGAACGATCTCAGAGTCGTGTACCTACTTGTGCCATTTTGTCATCGATCGAACAGAATTTTGGAAGAATTCGATAGTCGAATGCCCGATCTCGTTTGCAGAGTCATCCACACCTCCAAGGACTCAGCCTGCCCGCCTTGAAGGCGCTCTACGCGGACTTCGCGCGGTGGAGGACGACGGGCGTCATCCCCTGGTGGCTCACCATGGAGAACGGGCCGGGCGAGAGGCAAGGGCGGCCGAAGGACGTCCTCCCGAGTCGTCGGCCGATATCTCCTGCGGATTATCCTCATCCTTATTGGTTCGTCTACCACCGATACCTCGAGGTTGGATTTTCCTCTTCGATGTTTCCGTCTGTCGTCCTCCGGACAGAGATGATGGAGGGAAAGGTTGGGTAAGCGCCCCGTCGAAAGTGCGTGGGGTTGCGACGATACTGCAGATGTCACTCGCATCGCCTCTAGTTCTCGTAGAACGAGGTGTCAAACTCGATAAGGCTGGGGGCCGGATGGAACCCTTCGGGGGTGATTGAGGGGCGCAATAACAATCTTAAACTTTCTTACCGTAAATTTGTAATATTAACAAGTTGATATTTCGCAACTTTTTTCCGAACCAACCGTTGAGGTGAACATCGCAGGCCGGACTCTGCTCGAGTGTCTGGTGACCCGCGGGTTACCAGACACCTGTCATAGAGTGAAGCGCAAAAAAAGGGGTTATTAACTTTATATGACTGCAGAAGAAACACCACTTGAGGTTTCGGCGGGAAATCGACCGGGTGTCAAATCTAACGCAGAGATTTGCGAAAATTTCGTGCCTTTTCCCTGCACATCATGAAAGAGCCATTGTATTGATTTGCTGCTTCGTTTGCACACGATCGGACTCGCCCGAGCTCAGTCCAACCGAGAAGGCAGGCACACGTTCTTTCACTCTCGTTTGGTATCGCTCGGAAAAAGCTAGTACTTAGGTTACGAGAAACCATAACAGCCAATTACGTTGACATTTTCGTGAAACCCCTTGCGTGTGTTATATATGACACTCTGTGAGTTTCCTGACGATACCTCGTGATACCCTCTATTGCCTTATGAAGTCGAGACGGCTTTTTTGGGGGGTCTGGTACTCAGCCGAGGTAGTGCATTGTGACAGTCTCTTCTCAAATCCGTTCTTCAATTCTGACATGATCCGTCTGCCACCGAGGGCTTCTAGACACCGATTGAATTACGACGGCTGCCAGCAGAAAAATTTCTCTGGTAATGGCCATCTGCCATCATTACTCGGATGGAAGAGCGTATTATACTTTTGAGTATCCAAAAGGGTAATAATGACATGGGGTCGGATTTAGCATAAGAGACCGTTTTATGAGATTCAGAACTGGTCGTTTCGCTTTTCTTTGCCCGCTTCTTCAGGCCTCGATTGCAATAGAGACCTATTTCGGTTTAATTTTTCAGTTTTGTTAACTACTGCGTTTCATTGATGAATCTTTGTACCAGAGACCGAAGATTGGATACATTGACGCTCTGTGTAGCCCAGCACCCCCTCCATTATACAGGAGGATCAATATCAATAACGACCCCTGTCGCTAGTTGGATACTACGGATGTGCGAAAATCTCTATATATTGCTGATTGCATGCCGAAAAACTAGTATAACGATCTAGAGGGAAACGTTGTGAGTTCAATGGTATAAAAAAAAAAACAAAACACCACTAAGACAGCTTCCGCTCAAATGAAGCCCTCGTGACTTTTTGAGTGTGAAACCTCTAAGCGAAGGAAATTGTTGAGACCGGCCCCGAAAAGGAAGTTGTCATAAGAGAGGAAATGGAAGCAGTGCGATTAGCCTTCATCTGCTCTGTTTCAGCCCAACGAACTTAGATTTGGGTTAAATGTAATGGAGCCGAATCGATGCCGCGTTGAGGTGGAACTACACCCACGAAGAGATGATTTTGTAAGAGATGCGAAAGAGGCGACATTTTCGTGAGCCATTCTTCGCTTTTCGGACGGCCGAGAGAGATTCCCTGCTTATCTCTCCATCAGCTCTCCTGTCGACTTTTCCTCTCTTCGTAAAATTTTGGGAATTTTTTTCGGAAGGGGTTCCGGCTTTTCGCCACCCCGACTCTGGTGGAGCTGTTCAAGTACTGGAACCGGAAATGGGAAATCCGCGCCGCCGGTGGGAACGAAGAATCGGTGAGACTGAGAAAGAGAATGCTGATGTTGGAACTGGAAGCAGACGCGCTCTTCCTCCGACAAGTCCGTGGCGTTCAGAGACTCCAACGGTGGTTCGAGCCGGAGCGACGTGCATAGAATCCACATGCCAACGGGACATCGGCCTCCGTGCTTCAAATTATATTGACATTCGCCTGGAATGTACCTAAAGTGTAATGGAGGGAGGGGGGGGGGGGCACGCAAATTCTCATCGCCTTGTATCGTGCGAAAAAAGGGAGGAATTCGTATTCCAAGAAAATAACAATGAACCCGACGCATAGTCAGCTAAACATCAGGGTCAGGTCATTTAGGTCAGGACCTAAAACATTTCGCTGGCTGACTTTTTTCTGCAGCAAATATGAAGACTGTCAAAGTTTCCACTCGTCTTCAATAAAAGTTCCTCGACATGGAAGTAGGAGAGTTCGCAGGCTTTCTGTTTTGGGAAAAAAAAGAATTGCCAATTTTCCATAGATTCGCGAATTATCAGAGAAACATGAAGAAGAAATAACGAGTGAAAGTACAGCAAAGCTCATCTAGTCTGACAGAGTCGTACTTTCCGGAAAGAAACACCATGAAACATCGCAGCCATCTCTTTCCTGCCCCTCTTCCACTTCTACGACTGTGAATGTGATTTTAATGCACGAATGAGGGGTCATCTGGGGGTTTTCGTTCCAGAGAATACTTGCAAGTATAAAAAAATATTTATTACATAATTGAATTATCAGATTTTTCTACTAAGTGATACGTTAAGATATTATCATTTTGAAGTATTTCCAGCTGGATATTTACCTGTTTCCTGACATAACGTTTACTTCAAAACAAGTTTCTGCCGTATCGGAGAAAAATAGACAATACCTGATTTATTCAGTTAGAATTTCAAGGAACATATCTCGCTTACGTCATTTACAATAGTATTTCATCATTTTTGTTTCATTTATTAAAACGCAGTGGTGTTAAATTAATTTCATTGGGTATGGGACCTGTAAGCCCTATTGTTTTAATCAATTTCAATGCGACTCGTTTCTACTTAAGGTGAAAGCAAAAGATCTGGTGCCAAGGAAAACTTGCGCGTTTGTAAGGCTGATTTTTCTCGCCTGAGTAATATGAGCAGGGTCTGTAGATGCTTTTTTCCCCTAGACCTTCCATGTTTCATAGAGTGACTAGGAATGCTTTCTCTGATCACCTCAGGAGTCAACAGACGATAGAAATTCTCAAATAGGTTTTCATTGTTGATTTATTTGCATGGTGGGTGGGTGAGAAGATATGACTCGACTAGGTCGGAAACCAGAGTTTCTGTGCAAGAGCTAGAAACTACTCTTTCTCTGGCTCTTTCAAGCGCTCTAAATTTCTATTTTTTTTTATACAAGAGATTCGCTTTTGCGGATAGATAATCTGACGCAGACCATGCTTAAATTTGGTGGCCCTGAGCCATTGGACGTGGTTCGTCGAGTGCGAGGGATTGAAAGATCGTGAAACGTTTTGGACAGCCGTTAGAAATGGACAAGGTACCGACCAACTCTTTAATTTTTCTGCTGCCCCCACTGAACGAATTTATGCGGGTTGCGTTCTCGAAAATTTCATTAATTACTGTTTGTTGCTACTATTATTAAACAAAACAATTGGGGACCTTTCCCCCGGGAGAGAGGTCCCCAATTTGCCCACACGTCCTCCTCAGAAGCCGAGCGCCCAGGCGAGGACAAGATCGTGTGTACCCAATATCGAAAACGCCTGGGTGGGGCGGCGGCCAGGGTCGAACCCTGGCCTCCCGGACGGCACGCGGACGCTCTCCTCAATGGGCAATACCGCCGGTTCCTGATAAATGGATAGAATGGAAGGATATGTGGGCGAGATTCCACTTTTCACACGGAGCTAAGCGGCGAAGCCAGACATTGCCTCGGGGAACTGTCTGGGGAGAGAGGACGGTTTCAGTACGAAACGTCAGGATTCCCTCTGCAGTTTTTGTGGCGGACGAGTTCTCACCTATTCATCTCTCCCTTCGAGCTCGACGATCCCTTGGCGAATCGCCTTTTGAGATAGCCTCCTTCTGTACCCTCAAACAATGGTGTCCCTATATCTGTTCTCTGCCCGGTCATTCTCACGAACTGGCGACAGACCGGAAGATTCTTCAAAAAAGTGGGCGTCCTACGTTCTGCAAGAAAAGAACTCGGAAAAGAACCTGGCCTTAATCACAGATTTTAAATGCCATTCTTGTGATATACCCCTGGTTTAGGGTTTAGCCAAATTGGGCTCACGAACCGAAAAAGTTTGGCTCATTGATTCATGGCTGAAAATCATGGATTTTTCTCGTGCATCAAAGAATGCATACAGTATGTCTGTAACCAATTTCATGAAAAATTCTGTTCTGAGCACTGAGCTCAATCTATGGCTCATACGGCCAAAAAGATTCCCGACCCCTGCCCTAAACAATAGAAGCCCAGGGAGCTGGATCCAGCTCGCCGTCGACTAAAGGTGGTCGGAACACAAGACGATAAAGATGAAATATTCTCAAGCTTTGTATTATGTCTTGTACTTTATTTTTAATTGCCTGCCACACACAATCGAAAAAAGCAAGATTGCCATTCTGTCTTGTGAGTTTGAGGTCACCCCACGGATCCTGAGTCCAGTAGAATTTCACAAGCGCGATAACCAACAGTAACAAATTCGTAAAACTTTCGGTAGGTTGTGCAAAAAACAAATTTCTCAACTGTTCTTCTGGAAGGTACAGCTGCAGAGGTCAAATTAATTTTAACTTGTTTGCACTTCGGCCATATTTCGAAAACCATTCCAAGATTTCCGCGCGCTTTTTGATCGTTAATGAAATTGTTTTTTTTTTGCACGATTTTTAACTTGAATTTTTCTTTTAAGCGCAGGAGTGTTTTCTGAACATTCTTGAATTTAAAAAAAACTTTAAAATGGTTTATTGTGCCTTAAACCTGATTCGGGCATAAAAGTTTAACAATTGAGATTCCAACTCAAATTCCAACTACCAGAAAGGAGAGGAGTGGGACGGTATGAGTTGGGAAAATGGGAAAATCCGAAGCTTTTTTTTTTTAAGAATCGGAACCGATCGCCTTCTACCGATTCGGACAAACTTCATCTTTCCGGCACCGACAGAACAGTTCCTGCAGTCATAGGAACGTCACGACCGATCCGATCGTGTCCCTGTCGAGCGACGAACAGAAATGAAGAAAGTGAGAGGAGAAGGAAGGAAGGCATCTGCTGCCCCTTGCCCCCGACCATGTCCTGGCAGACGACGCGAGCTCGTGCCAGACGGCTCTTCGCCTCCGGCACCGACCGCTTCTTCCTCGCCTTGGTGCGTGTTCACCCCTCATTCGTCTGTCGCCGACCCGTTTCGTCTCCGCCACCAGTTTCGTCCACCTGTCTTCGAGACGTGAGCCCAACTCTTTATTCTGCATTTCCTCCTCTTTCTTGCCTATTAATCGAAGGGTCCCGGTTTTACCGTTCAGGAGACGGTCTCACATATTAAGAACTAACCCAGACCGCCCCGAGTGAGATCCCATATTCAATTTAGGGCGTAAAGGCCGTCGGCTATGGATCAGGGTGACTTGACTCCGAATCGTTCTGCTACGACGCATTTCCTTCGTAAACTTATTGTCACGGAGGTCTGCCTTTCACCTTTCTAAATTCCTTTCTCCAAGCCTCCGTAGAAGCAAACCATAAAGCAGCAGTTCTTGGCACTTTTCTGGCTACAACATATCGGTGGCACCCTTACGTATCCACGGACTATATTATAAGCCTCGTTAAAAATGAAGTAAACCAGGCACTGAATTCATTCATGAAACATTAATTGTGATGTCCCTTAGCATCATTTCAAGAAGATTAATTCAAACTCTTGTGATTTATTTCATTCTTATGCGATACCTCCATCTGGTTGCAAAAAGATAATCAGTTTGTCCTCCACGCAGGTAATTTATAATGCTTAGACGGAATCTGAACATTTATTTTAAAAATGTATAGATGTATACAGTATATACTCTGAAGAGAAGATCGAGAGCCAAACGTGTAGCGACAATATTGATCTTGGTAGTTTTCCTCGATAGATACTATTTTAATCGGTTGGCCTAGGCAGGAAATGGGCAAGGAGGGGTTTAGGCCAGGTAGACCCTACGCTTAGCTCCACTACTTGGAATTGACCTTTTCAAAGAAATGGTCTTGGGTCTATGAACAGACAGACTTTCCTCAAAGGGGCTTAGCTAAAATTGGAATTCCCAAGGAAGGTTGAAATATCCCTGTCGGTGCCACTAACTGCGATTCCGTAGGGGGGGGGGGTTCTAACCCCCCCCTCCTACGCCTTTCCCTACGCCACTGATCTTAATGAAATTGCAATCTTCAGGCACGAAATGTTAAGAGCGAATTGAGAAGTGTGACGCTTTGAAAGTGGATCCTTGGAAGAGGTTTTCTGCTCACTCCATAAAGTGCTCCTCGAATTACTACCGGAAAGGAGTAATGTGACATCCAGACCTCCTTGTTCTCCTTTGGTTACAGGACAAAAAAAAGGCCATGAAGACACACAGCGCTCCTGTCGGCCTTTCGCGGTACCTCTTCGGTGCCGAGCGCACAGGTCGAGAACTGCTGTCACGAAGTAACATCGAAGCAATTGGTGCCAGTGGTTGAGGCACTCGCGAAAAAAATCCAGACCGGTTTCTTCGAACCTCCAAATACAGAGCCGAGATTTAAAGCCGCTTTCATTATAATGGGTCAAAGGAAGTTTTCAATCGACTTCCAGAGGCCTCGAGATTCGGTCGTCTCTCCACTTGTTCTAGACGTGGTCATCGGTTAATTTTGCCAGGTCCGTCGTCCGATAAGCATTGGTGTCCAAGAGGATTTCGATGCTCTCCAAACTTGTGGCGATCAGGTCACCATATTCGCCATGTGATGCAAAATATATGCAATATTAATGAAAAGAATGCGCAATCTTTTGAAAGAAAAAATTAATCGATGAAGAGCATCGATTCGCCACATGTGGCGAGTGGCGAACGTATTGGACACCACGACGACAAGGCAGAGTTCTTTCTTTTCCCATCCCCAATTATTTTGTGTAATCTTTGGCGCGAATCCTTCGTTCACTCATTTCAGAGCCAGTGACCGTTCGTGAGTCGTGCTGAAGAGTAGACCACCGACGTAGCCAGGGAAAGGCGTCTGGGGAAAAGCGTCTCCATGAACCTCTCTGTCCCCCTTCTCCGGACGCGGAGCGGAGGGTTGAAGGGTTCGCATTCAAGACATTTTGCGAATTTGGTCTGTAGCGGCCCACGCAAGGTGGACCCCAGTGTCCGTGTGGCCTTCACCTTAGAAAAGTTTGAGGAACGCTGCCTTAAGGGCTCTAATAATCTTGGATTCGTGTCAACAGGTCTTTGACGACTCGAATAGTTAAAGTTGCGGAAAAAAAGAAACGGAGGGAATAGGTCTCTCGTGGTAGCCGAGGAAATTCCCCTCCATGGAGGTCTCTGAGTCGGGCGGGAACTTCTGCCATTTCGACAAACCGATACACGGCACCGATATAGAAGACGAGTCTTGCCCTGATCGTTGTGAACAGAATGGAAAAGTTCAGAAAAAAAAACTATTGAATTGGATCAGAAAACGGAAATAATTTCCAATCCGTCAGTGGGAACATCCAACGGAACCGGTATCGATCAGTGCTGCAAAGCTTGAACCAAACCTTTAATTCATGTTCCTAGCCCATCTCGAACATTTCCTCACGTGCTTCTTCTGATGCACCGGACTATCCCAATGAAATGGCTATAACTACCAAACTTTGGAAACGTGAAATGAACGCTTTTCATACGCCAACCATGTCTTAGATTCACGGTTATCACGAGAGACTTATTCCCTCCTCTTTTCTCCCGGAATCTCAACTGCATTGTCGTTAGTTAGTAGTCGTGGTAGTTATCGTTTATGCAAAATGAATCTGTGACCGGAATGGCAGCTTAATCAGCAAATGTGAGCTTCTCCCGATAAAGCGCAGGTTTCACCTTTGATGCAAGGATGCATTATCGGCATTTCCTTGAAAGAACAATGCATGAAATGATTTCACATTTTTCAAAGGGTTTGGGAGATATGGCCTGGGACGCGATGAAGTGGCTATCTAGCAGTTGCCTCAGAAACGAACTCTAACGAAACTGTAGGCCGGAGGTCATCAGAGAGACAATATAGTCAATTTCAAACCTCGTACTCCTCGATTTTTCAATGGCTTCCTTTCTTTTTTTGCGGTTTCCTCAAAAGAGAACTCTGCCATGTCGCAAGCTACCTAGGTTTACTCCGCTTCATGAGCAGCCCCTCTCCATTCTTGCGATGGGAACTATCTCAAAACTTAGCTATGGCTAGATTGCGCAGTTTTGGCTTTATGGAACGCTTGGTGCCAGTGTATTTGTTGGGTAGTGACTTTCTCACATTTCCTTCCTTGATTAATTGGTGCCAAATATTTCGGAAGACAGAGCAGATTTCTGTTAGATGGCAACAGAGGTTCAAAGATGACAACCCATTCTTCCTGGATTGAATCTTACCTCGTCCCAACTTTACACCCCATTTATAGTAATCATTTTCTCTGGATCCAGATGGTGGATAACATCTTATTGCTCTAGTGAGTAGTTGTGGAAAAAGACCCTATAGGTATAAGTATAGAACAGAACGTTTACGACCAATGCAAAACTTGATCTGCTTATCAGCTGATAAAAGGAAATTCTGGGGTTGCATAATGGAAAATGAGATCTTATTCTCTTCCCTGAAGACCAAATATCAAAATCACAATTCTCAATACAGTAGTAATTCTTTTAGGGAAGGGGTATATTCCAATCAAGTTACTTCCATCATATGGAGCAGTCAATGCATTTTTTCTTCCAAGTACAAGCACTCAGTCAAGGATGCAAATCATAATCAAGGAAAATTTAATTGTACTAGTTCAGTATAATGGCATCATACTATACCATGGAGAAGTAGAAATGATGATAAATATCAACAAGAGGGGAAAACATCCTGGAAGAAAGCTTTTACAGATAAATAATGATGGGGGGGGGGGGGAGATGGTGGATGGTGACAGCAATTTCACAGCTCCAGAAATGACTGGGGTTGATTCATCTCCTCTTGCCACAGTTGTGACAAAATACTAAGGGCTCGTGTCAGGGGACTTGAATTCGATTCTTCATTTGATGATTCTTGAGACTCAGCCTGCAAATGTCTTGTTTTTATCATGCACATTTCAAGTGCTTTTTTGAACTCCTTGTTTCCTGTTCCCAGGTGGCTTGTTCTCCATCCATGCAAAATCTGGGCTCTCACTTCACAGTCCTTTGAATCCTAAAGGATAAAAAAAACCATTATCAGAATATAAATCCTCCATGATTCTAATATTAACAGGAGTGAAATGAGAAAAAACAAACACTGTCCAACAAATCATCATTCTGGTTTGAAAAGCAGGCTTTAAAAGCTGTTACAACCTCAGCATGTTCTGGATTACACTGGAATAGAAGAATTTTGAAAGAGGTGGTAAGGAAAATGCTCAACAAGCATTAATCAACACCAATGTCATGTGGACCAGCTCTGCCTAAACACAAATTAGAAGATGAGAACTCTGGAGAGGGATCCTAAGTTCCTGAAATTTTTCTTCACTATCTTATCTTGGCTTAGCTTTTGTAAAGTTTTGGAAGCTGAGTGAAGGGAATATTAAAACAGACTTTTGTTCATATGCATTATAATTCAAAATTTGCTAGTGTACCAGTAGCCTCTAAAGTTCCTAACTTACATTATACCAACCAGTTTTATTCAGATTTTCATAAAGAACATCATCAATATTCAAGCGACATCACCAGGAAATTTAAAGTTTTATCATCCATTTTTTTATCAGTTTCATTTCCATTCATACTTCTTACAGGGGTATATAAAAAGGACCATACTGATATGGTTTTTGTGCCATAATTTGAGTGGCTAATCTTAAATAGCACTAATAATATAAATGAATATGACATTGGAAGTGCTACAACATTATGTAGATGAAACCTGCATTGGAAAATGTACCTTTCAAAATTTCCACTTGCAGTTTACAGGGAAACAAGCAATTTCTCCAAAGAAATTGATGGTTTTCCATAGGCTGCAAGGGAGCCAGCATTGGTGACACCAGAAAATGACATATGGTACATACATCACTCTTTTCCCCAAAACTGCAAGTGGAAAATGAAACCTGAATAAACTGCTCGAAACTTTCCTGGTGAAGTAGTTCATACGATCTCCTCCCATTTTAACTAACCTGGAGAGGGAGAGACACAAGGTGCCTGAGTATTGGCGTGGTCAACTTCCTCCTGGTGATGACAAAGAGGAAGAGAGTAGCAGTTATTGGAGGCCACTTCCACTTTTCATCCTCTGCCTCTCTCTCCAAACTCATACTTCTTCCACTCTCCTCCTCCTAAAGCATGAGACCACAACATCAAGGCTCAAGAACCAATTGTGCAGCGACATACAACAAATCTGAAATGCATGGATGTTTTTCCTCATTTTCAATTGTGCTAAGATAACATTTCTGGAAGGGAATCAAATGACTGGAAATATTTACATCAGTATGCACCCACTGTACAGAAAGTTAGTAGATATATACTTAATATACCCAGAATCCAGACAAGGAAATTAATCCCCTTGGTTCCATTTACCCTATGTAGCACCCTTAAGTAGTATATGTGCCCCCTTCTTCCCAATTTTGTTCTGGACTATCTGTTCTCCCATTCATTGAACTAGTTCCTATACAGTACAGTTTATGCATCCTTAGTTACAGTAAATCTGAATGGTGGCAGTCTTGGATGCATATGTCAACATGAAGGTTGAATAAGTCTTATTACAGAATGTGTGGCAATCACAGAATGTTTTATTGCATCCTGTAGGGACTGAGGAGGCCTGCAGATAGATTTCATTCTGTAAAGGTAAAGTAATGGTGATACTCCCACATGTATATTAACTGAAATATCTTCATTCCATTTCTTTACAACTTTACTTACACTGTCCCACTAATTTTTTCTTCCTTTCTTTTTCTGTGCCTTTGCTTTTCACTTATTTCATCCACCCTACCACAACCCTTCCTGGTGCCCCTTCTTCAAGTACACCTGCGAAGGTGTCCATCCTTGCCAACCCTTATTTATGGCCCTGCCTTTAATGTCTAAACTTTTTTTAAATGAAATATTTGTATTTTCAAATCAGGCAAGGCCTGTCATATTACTAGACCATAATGATGATGCAAGAGTGAGAGGTAATATCTGACCTGGAGAAGCATCCTAACATCCTTCAAAATCACTTTGGCCAAGATCTTGATGAAAGCCTCACGACCAGTTTTTGGCTTGCATCCATATAAATACATCAGGATGGAACGGCATTTCTTCACGTCAGGAAGTGTCTGAATAAATGAGTGAAAATTAATAAATGGTATTTGATACATATGTGATGACATTTGCAACACATGTTGCAAAGCAAATGTTATAGCTACATATGACTCCATCTTTTTCATCCTTAATTTTGGATAATACAGATCACATGACTATCATAATTATCCAAAGCACCTTACATAGCTTAGATTTCACACTCATGGCATGGATAACAGATTTGATTGAGTAATTACCATGAGGTCTAACTTCTATTTCTCAAATTGAAAACAGTTCCATACTTTATCCTCATCGATGAGAGAGGCAGAGCCTTGTGGAAATGTGATGAAGGCATCAAATGCCATGGAAGTCAATGCCAGGGCCAGTTCATCACTAGCAAGCCCTTGGTTCAACAACCATCCTCTGCACAGAAGTGTAGCAGCCAACTTCAGCACTATCCCTCCAGCCTTCAGTGTTTCTCCTGTTGTGAAGTGCAGATTGAGTCAATCAGGATTCACCTTAATGTCTTCAATAGGTTTGCAAGGAAATGTGCTGACTTTTTTCAGTTCTTATGCTTCATTTTTCATGGATAAAATATTTTCTTTTGATGTATCTAAGTTAACCCATTTGCTTATCTAGCTGTCAAATAAACAGCCTGACATAAAATGCACTTTGTTTATCTAATTTACATGTTGATGGTCTTGTGTCAACTTGTCTATTGCGAAGATTTATGTCCAACCCATGTGCACTTAGTAATAATCAAAAAGTGCAGTCACTAATTAATCATATTAAATGGTACTTTACTCATCACTCAAGAAAAAATAATTGGTAGGTGAATGGGTTAACTACCTCTGTCTGGCATCAGCATTTTTCATGCTATGACCACTGTCAGCAACTGTCTTTGTTTCATTAGTCAACTGCCCAGAGCATTCTTCTTGTGAACATGGAAAGCTAATACAGTAGTTTCTTCTATTGAACCACTTGGAAGAATGCCACAAATTTAATATTTACTTTCTAAGCTCTCTCAATTAGATTGTCAATGATTAGCAAGTTAAATACACAATATATGCAATTTTCTTCAGGTGTATCAAACACAAGATGGAATTCTACAGCTGGAGCAGAATTTGAGATTGTGAGCATAATTACATTACCATAGCAAAGAAGGTGAGAAGCAATGCTGGTTGTAGCCTCCAAGACCTGATGATTCACAGTGTTAATCCATATGAGGTCTTGAATCCGCTCAAGTGCAATTTCAAAAATCTGTGTCCTGAGTACTGTTCCTTCATCCTCCACCTCCATGGTCACCAGAACCCTGTAAGATCAGAATTTTCAATTAAGGTTTTCTGAGGCCATTCTTGCTCTGTGGTAGTAAATGAACCTGTCTATTCCAAGTGGTTCAATTGTTTCAACGAGCTTCAGCATACTGCACATTTTTCAAAATGAGAATTGCCTTAAATTTTAGAGGTAATTGGAAAATTGTAAAGAAATCTCATGAATGAAGCCACCTTTTAATATCTAACTGATGATTTGTACTCCTATCCTTGAAAATAAGACTTACAATTCCACTTACAGAGACCATAGTGGAATCAAAAATATAATTTCCCATGAACAAAGTTCATGAATAACATATTTATTGCTTGGTGCAAGTCTATCCCACATTCCTTGGGTCTCCTGATGCTTGCAATACCTTCAAACAGGTGTGACACAGAAATAGACCTGCAAGAAAATTACATTTTCTAAGTGCTAAAACAGCTTACAGATGGATGTAGACTGACTTCCACATTGAACAGGCAACTTAATGATGAAAGCATAACCTCAAATTGAAGCCGAGAAGAGCTTTTGGTACTACAGCATAGCAGTGGTGATCCTTTGTGTAGTTTGATTATATGATTATATATGTATTTGAATATATACTTTACTTTAAAAAAATAATACGATTGAAAAGTCCCTTAAATATACAGATGGAAGTGTGCAGCAACAGGGTTTTAGGGAAAGGATGGTGAAAAGACCTCAGTCGTTTTGCCAAAGTTAGAAGGCAGTTGGCTACTGTCAACTGCATGACTAGTTGAAGAGTTCATCTTGAATGACTGTTGATTGATACTAACAGACATTTCAGAGGCTGCTAATACTGTCAATCCATCACATTCTTGCACATTAGTTCAAAATCAGTGTTGGTGAGTTTCAGTGGTAGGTCTTTTCACCATTCTATCTTCCAACACCAATCCAGAGCTCAAGTTGATGCCACATAGGACATAGATACATATAGGATACACATAGGACATAGACTTGGACTGATCTGTCCTATGGACATATATGTATCTATGTATTTTTCAATTTTTATTTCAACTGGACCACAAATTTTATTACAAACCTTTTTTTTAACACTTAAAAAAAAAATTTAACAAATCAATACTTGAAAATTTCATTTTTGGATCCATGGATCATAGATATCCTGCACTCCTATTCCATGCTGCAGTAACAAGTAAAATAAAGTTATGTTTGATGGAATCATCTGTCAAAGACATTGTCTTCTGAATATGTCTTAGCATCTAATTTAACGTGGATTTACTTGAACACCAAGGAACTCTGTGAACAATTACAATACAAAAGTTCTTCAACCCAAACAAATGAGAGAAGAAAATAAGGAACTAACGTGGAGAGCCAGTGAAGAGCATCTTGGAAGAGGCAGAGACCATCAAAGAAGAACTCATCCTCTTCTGCATGATGGAGGAGGCCACAGAGACATAAGTGAAGGTCAAAGGTCAAGGCTAGAAATTCACTTGAAATGAACCCATCTTCTCTCACCCTAGAAGTTTCCTCCATAAATGACTGTAAATGGTCTGACACCAATCCCTGGAAGCACCAATGACATGGAATAATTCTAAAAGTGTTAGTCAAAGACTAAAAGCATTAAAGCATAGACCTGCAATTGTCATTTCAGTTGAACACAGGAATCTATAAATCTTCTAGGTTATGGTGAGAAGACAATGATGAAGTGATCCAGAGGTTAAATTTTCTTTGATTCAAAAATGTTCTAGCCACACCTACTCAATTTTCTTGAATAATTGCATTGCTCTGGTAAAACTGACAGTTATCAGATGGCTTGTTTATTCCATCAATTGTGAATCTCATGGAATCTTAGCAGATCAATGAGTAATTTTCAGAAAATCTTATCCCAGCTATTTTTCAAGGTTTAGATTATGGAAATTAGCAACAAAATGTTACAAAGAATTTGAGAGAAAGAAGAAATTCAGAACTAATGTAGTTACAGGTTTTTACTTAATTTTGACTTACTTAAATTATTCCCTACAACTTGTTGAATCCACAACACTATGTAGGAAGCTTCTATCCTATGATATAACAGAATTTGAGCATTCAGGTATAAAAACCTATTGGTACAAGCCTACATCTCTGCTGAGACTCAAATGTAAAAATTACAGCCTATGCTTTGCTTAGATTCACCAGCAGCACTCTAATGCCTAGATGATAGAAGTTAGGTCTACCCATATTTCTATTTCAATCCAATCCAAAGGATACTAAAAGGCACATAAAATATTTGACATAAGTTGTTTGCAAGTGTTGCACTATACCCTAGTTACATTTGGTACAGGAGTCTATTAATTGTCCTTTCTTCCAGGTTGGACTTCAGGAGAATATGACAAGGATGGCAAACAGGGAAAGCAATGTGTGAGAATGAGCAAAAATCTTTGAAGCCAGCCAATGCAGAACTTTCATTCATTTAAGGAAATCTATAATGGATATCAAGCCTGGATCAATTTCACAGATGGCTTTATAAACAAAGAGAATATTAGAGCTAACCTTAACTGATTGTGTGAGTTGAGCCAGGGAGATGAGGTCAGAGCGATTGGATCCCATGATCTTCTTCCACTGAAGTGGATGAGAGAGGGCAGCCTTCAAGATCTTCACTCCCAGAAGTGGTTGGGGGAGGGATGTTTCTCGAAACCTTAGGGCCCCTTGCTTATGTGCCTGTCAGGGAAGACCACAAAAAATCTCATCCAACTCCCTCATTTATTCCAAGTTTTCTCTGTACAAAAATTCCCCTGACCAAAATGAGGGATGGCTAAATTTGCTTGAAGGGAGCTTCACAAATTCTCCATTTCAATCCTGAGCAATTTATTAAATTTCATTAATTCTCTTAGATTTAATAAAATTGAGGCCAATTTTTCTTGGTTCCATTTTTCCAATTGGCCCAAATGCCATGTTTGTACAAGTTGTCCAAAATGTGCACTAATGTGTATCCAAATGTTTTAATCTTTGCCAGGAACACTGAAAATGTTATGAATTTTACAATCTGTAGCTCACCAGGTTCACTAAGAGGAAAAGCAAACACGGAAAACATAGTGTATTGTGACAACGTTTCTTTTGTTTTTCAAATGCATGATAAACAATGCCTCCACCACAGGAGGGGTAATCATGAGACTTGCCTGGACTGGTCTCCTGTCGTGATTGGGGGACATTGATAAAGCCAATAAGAACATGCTTTTGCCCTTTCTTTTTGAAAGAAATCAAACTGCTGTTTGAAGAACTGGCATCAGAAGACCTGCTAGAGAGATGTAAGCATGGTGGACACAGAATGCAAATGAAGCTTTCCACCATCTCATCTGGCAGCAATGCTCAAAAATTGTTTTTGTAGGTAGGAAGCAACTAGAAATTGCAGTAGCTGATGCTACTTGTGTCTACAATGACAGGGTAAGTATCAGAGCACATATCTTTGAAATCTTTGTATCTTGGATGTTTCACCGAGTCTGGAATGTACCACTTGGACAGATTCAGGATACAAGGATCATTAAAAGTGCTGAGCATATTTGGAACATATTTCTCTAATTAAAAAAAAATCATGTTTGCCAACTCTGCCTTCAACCTGCTCAAGTAGCAAAATGAGTTGGGTTAGAATAACAATAAAAAGATTCAATATAAATATTAGAATATATTCAATGCAGTTTTCTATGCTAGAATTTTGGCTCTCAAAACCCATTCCTGGGGCCTTGTTCCTTGCCTCTGCTAAACTTAATCTAAGTCTAAATATGAACTTCATCTACTCTAAAAGCAGCCTCAAAGCAAAAGATTTAGATTTAAACTAAGATTAAGTTTAGCAGAGGCAAGGAACAGACCCCTGTTCCACATGAGAATAATATTACAGGTCACAGTTTGAGGTGAGAGACTTGGAGTTGTCTGCTAGGACTACTAATTCAAGACGACTTTCACTGGGATCAAAACACTAAATTAATCATATCTAAGGCATCTGGGTGGATGTGAAAGACTTTGGGATGCTTTGGTACCCCATAGGTGGAACTATTTTTTTATCAGGTGCCCTGATCTACCAAGGACATAAGTATGCTTCTTACTTCTGGAGCACCACTCTGACCTATCACTCCACAGATTCCTTCACACTGGCACAGAGTGATTGATCTTGGGTATAAATGAAACCTACTTTCTAAACCCATGGCATCCAATATTAACATATTAAAGTTCACATCCAGATGTACTGATGCCCATCTGAAAATTTCATGCTGTATATGCACTTCCTCCATTGCAGCACACCACCTTTGACACTGGGAAGGAACATCTCTTCCCTCTTGGTGAAATACAAGTACTGCATGAGCAGATTTACTAGTCATCAATCTCTTATAAGTCCCACTTGATATAAAACCACAGAGGCCTCAGAATAACCAAAGATTGATCAATTTGAGAATAATTCCTCAAATCAAATTCCTTACCTTAATAACCTTTCAAGTACTCAGTTTTTACATACCCTGCCATAAGACAAGTAAACATTTAAATTAAGACTTTTTCAGTTTCACAGCCAGAACAGTCATTCTGTTCAGAATGGTGTTGCACCACCATACAAGCCCGGCATTTCGTTTCAAAGAGTACCAAAATTATGACATTACAAAATAACCTGACTCAGACCTTTGACTTTTCGAGGTCAATGGAAAAGTAGTCTAGATTTGTCATTGTCTGGCTCTCTGAATCTCTCAATCTGAACCAATTGTGAAAGAAAAAAGAAAAACCAAAGGAAAGAAGGTATCAAGAACCAAACTGACCCTGGCAGTCTGGCTGAGATGCTTTGATGGGTCCAGACCGATTTCAAGCCAATCTGAAATGAGCTGGAGAAGGTCATCTCCCCTCTTCCAATTCAGCAGAGGCAGGGTCTAGTTAGACATCAAATCCACACACAAACTCAAACTCCAAGTACATCTAGCAGCCCACAGGTAATGAATGATCATATGATCAGTACTTAAAAACACTGATCCTGATACATCTCACAGCAGCCTCAAAAGGCTCATGAGGTTTTTTTTTTAATCTTGCAAGGCTTCATTACATTATTATGTGAAGCAAAATCATGTGATGATGAAAAGACAGAATATATCACTTTCAATCTGATTTATCTGTAAAATTTTGCCATGTGCTTTTCTTGCTCATGAACTACCACCATTGGTTTTTCCTTACTGCTTTCCACATGGTCCTATAGTAAAAACAGTAAAATACTAGTAGTATTAGTGGCCAAACTTGTGGAAACACTTGAAAAAGGGCAAATTATCTGCATAAGAAACATATTGTTATAATTATTTGGATCTCATTACATTTTAATTGCACTCACTGACAATGAAGTGGTAGTACTTCATACGTGACATATTTTCATGGTAATCAAAATAAATTAAATGGGCTCATAATACAGAGTATATTAAAAAATAATTATAAGTGTAGTATGACGAAAGTAGGTGACAACTGGTTATTTTCAAGATTCTCATATAATTTTACATTTTTAGTAGTAGTAGATCCTTCCAGAAGAAACTGACTTCAAAGAACAAAGGCAATATGCAAACATTATGATATTTTCCCTCTTCCCTGAAGAAGATTGGTTTTATCCACATTTGCATTAACAATCCCACTACCAACCCTGGCTACAAAGAAAACTTGAAGAGTTTTCATACCAATTCCCAGATGTCATCCTGTGTGGCATTGGCAGGAAGCTCCCTCAGTTGATTGAGGCACCTGGTTGCCATGGTCCTCATCAGGTAATATGGAAGTAGGCTTGCCAAATGCATCAATGGCCCCTCCACATCTGAAAGCTGAATATCAAACCATGTCTTACACAGTGACCAATTGTCTTCATATTTTTGGGTGTCCATTCATTAATGTAACTCAACTATCAGAAATAGACCTTTCCATTATCAGAGGATCAGGGAGGACCAAACTGAAAGTAGATAAAGTGACGTCCTATCAGTTAGATTTTTATTATTGACACTGAAGTTGCCATTTTTTTAAGCTTATAGACAAAGTACTGGCCTCAGAATAGTGTCAGATCTTTCCACCTTCTACTTTGCAATGGCAGAGAATCAATTTCCCAGCTCTGGTGTTTTCAAATATTTAAATATTCCTTTGAATGAAAAAGAAATTGAGATTAAAAATCCAAAGAGAAATTTAGCATTATACCTCATCACACCAACTTCTCATAATCATCATGGTATTAATTGAATAATGGAGTATATTGAGAATTAAAATTAATAACAATTAGGATTTACTCAAGGAATGTTTGAATGTGTCGACTGCTGATTTCCAAACATTTCTGTACCAGGTCAATTGCATTGTCAGTGAAATCTGTGAGATTTCTTCACTTATCTGGCAGAGTGGTTTCTCTTACTCATTTTGGAATGTTGCACTCCAGATTTCTGAACCTTTAATTGAAACAAAGGTCTGGCAAATTAAATCTGAGTCACATCAGAATAGAGTAACGAAAGATGTGACACCATGAATCTGACTACAACAGGCTAAAAAAAAATATAAAAGGGGACAAGCTAGTCAATTGCTCATGTTCAAAATCATGTCCATAACAGGAAGGGTTAAGAAGGGCACGTTTTTGGGCAAATAATCTCAATGAGTAACTTCATTTCTGCATTTTCCATGAGTAAGTAATTTTCCATGATTTTACATGGTAAGTGCCACAGATGAGTGTTTGAGCATCTGAGAAAATGTTTATATCAAGTGAAAAAACTCTAGAAGACAAGCAAAAACACAAAGCACATTTAACAAAATAGATGAAGAAAGTCTCACAGCCCACTTAGAAGAGTTACTGGCTTTTCAAGTGCAAACCAATATTGACAATGACTGACACATGTGAGGATTTTACTACATTACTTTTAAAATGACTTTTTTTTTTCATTTCTTGAATGACAGTCTTGAGCAGTCACAAGCACAGACAGGCTTCCATGTCGTGTCTTTATTTATTTCTCAATGAAATTACCCTTAGAACAGGAATGGCAATAAAGTGAAAACAAGAAGTGGTGACATACGCTGTAGTAGCCACGAAGGAATGGGATGGCCCTCTCAACAAAACCATAAAAGTCTTCCTTTTCCTCTGCATCAACACCAGCCAGTTCAGAGTGTTCACTAAGTAGAACGTGACAGGCATCAAGTAGACCAGCAACAACATTCTCGTCATCAAGGCTCATCTTCCCCTTCTCTTCCTTCCTTTCAGAGCTGCCTGACCCCTCCCCTGAAAAGCATCAGTCATTGTGAATAAAGAAATCCAAGAAAAAAAAATTCTCTCAGAAAAGCAATAAGATATCTTCCTCAATCTAATGATACTTATAATTATCAGCTAGCTAGAATAACAACAGCCAGGACAATCCAAACAATAATTAAACATCCCCACTGCAACCTCAATGTGGTGGTACAGTGAACATCTATCTGGGAAGATAAGAGTTTCTAACCATCTTCAAGTGAGTGACTACCCCAGGATAATTGTTAACATGTGAAAAATTGAAAATCTGAACATTAATAGACATTATATTTCTTATGCCAATGAGGTGGTTGAGGTTTTACTCCTCAGTGTGTCAATACATACATTGTCCTGGTCTGACACAAAGAGTAAATTTGGCTGGCAGGATCTTCATCAAGACAGTATTTGCAGAGGGAGACCAACCTTGAGATTGTAAAGGATTATTCTCCTTATCTGCATCATTGCAGCTGTCATCCTCATTTCGCAGCCTCTTCTTTTTCTTGGATCTCCTGTCCTTTTTCTCAGAGGATTTCTTCAGGACTTCCTCTTCCTTCTCCATCTTACCTTTCACATGCTTATAGAGGATACTGGATACAAGAGATATGAAAGATTTCTCTATAGCAGATTCTACAGTATACAGGAGTTCCTGATCCATTGCATGTTATCAGCTCTTATATGAAATATATGAATAAATATGTGAATACGAACATGCTCAATTTAATGCCCAGCTTTCCAGTCAGTTAATGATCTTAACTTCCTATCTGAATATTGCTATATATTACAATATTTCCCATATTGAAGTACCAAACAAAGGAGACCAGACTTCCTGTCTCTTTTCTAGGAAAAGGAATATGTGGCATCTGGCATCTTCCAATAAAGTATAAAATCCTAAATTGCACAATTCATTCTCTCTAAGGCTGTGTCCTGGGTAAAGTGATAGCATCAGGCATGCTGCTGTAGTTCTACCTCTTCAAGAAAACATAGGCCCAGGGTTTATGTATTGAATATTTCTGGCCACAATAAAAGGTTTCTCACCTTAATTTTAAAAAAGCAATATTTTACAAGCAACTGATTCACCCTTTCCCTGCCACAGCAAGTATGTCAATCAATGACATTGGACATCCAACCACATTCACTTACTTTTTCAAAGAAAATGCATTTGTGCTTTTGGCTTTTTCCACATTAAAAATACTATAGTAGAGCAGCTCTATCAAGAGCTGATAAGCTGGTTCAGAAAATACTGAAGACAACTGGAACAACATTGACTTGCAACTTTTTGGTTTTCCCTCATATTTTTTGCCCCAATCAGCATTGGAACTAGCCAATAAATAGGAGACTATGCCTGGCCAAATCATCCATTGGTACACCCCCCAAATTGAATCCCATTTAAGACAAGAGATACAAATTGTACTCGTGCAGCAGGTGAGCTTTCAACCAGCTACTTATGCAACTCCAGTCTTTTCTATGCATGCTGTCATTACCACTTGAACATTTATAGTGTCTTAATTAAAACTTCAAGCAAATTTCTCAGGTGCCCACATGTAGTCTTTGAGCCATTTTACAACTTAGTTATTACACAACTTGGTTTAAATTGCACATCACATAGCAAGGCAGTGAGAAGCAAATTTCACTTTATAGACTTTGACTTACTCTCCCAATACTTTTAGCATTTAATAATTTTGAGCAAAACACACATATGTTCCAGGAATAGTGTTAGACCTATTATGTCAAGTTTAATTATTTCATAGCTTCCAAGAATTTGTGGAACATGCATTCAAAAATGCTAAACAGATATTCCTGTTTTCATTCAAAATGTAAGAATAAGATATATTGATATGAAGGACAGGGGCTCACTTGAGAGTAGCACAAACAAAGCGAAAGACATGGATGGGATTGTAGAGGTGTCGCGCATGGATGAAGTAGTGCTGCAGTGCCCGTCGATCCTTGGCCAGAAGAGGCATGAGGATCTGGATGTCCCTGGCCACATCACCCCCATGATAGAGGGAGTCCTGCAAGAGACCTGCTAAGCCTCTCAATACCTGCAAGGAAAAATGCACATTAGCAGTTCATGAGTGCAGCTTGGCAAGAGAGTGTGGATAAGGCTTAAATTTTCATGTTTGAAGGACATCTGAATCTTAAAAAATTACATCTGAGGGATTTGGAGCTCCAAAGCTTACAACAATTTGAAAAATAGCATCTAAAAACATGGGAATGTTGATTTAAATCAAAATTAAAATCAGTGAGCACTGTTCATCACCAAAATAGCAACACCAAGAAGGAGCTAAGGAATCTTGAAGAAATCTTGATTTGGTACATAAGCTCACAGCAGTGTGTCATGAATAATAGCTGAGAAAAATTGCCAAAGACTCTAATTTCAATGAAGACAGATGGATTGTACAAATCACATGAAATGAACAACCAGGAGCAAACAGAACTTCCAAATAGAACCCAAATAAAAATACCCACTTCAACCCATATAACATTCTCAAATACAATTAACTGGTTTGATTCCCAAATACAAAGTCAATTGTATTTGGGAATGTAATACATACCTTCGGGGATGTTTCTTGTCCCAGGAGATGCAGCAAGGAGCGTCCTGGGGCAAGGGCCAGCCAGTCCAAGTCAGTCTCTTCTTTCATCCATGACAATATGTTCAAGAACATTGCCTGGACCCTTGGGTTCAGGTCATGGAGGCTGGGGTGAGGCTTTGGGAGGCATGCAAACACATACTCCTGTGAGGCTTCTTCCTTCAGCAACATCTTCAGAACCTGCAAAGGAGTTACTGCAAATATATCATATTCGTTCTCCCTTAGTTTTATAGGCTTTAAATTAGAATGTGATAAAAAGGAGGAAAAATTCCTAAGCAGAACTATGTAAGGATGCATCTTCAAGATGTAACCCTGAATATAAAACTGAAGTATTTTGGCAAAAGCATGTCAGAGTGAAAAAAAACTCCAAACTAGTGGGCCCAAGGGCAGGGCTCTTGCCAAGAAATTTCCTTAACTGGTAGTCCACCTGAATGGATCAAGTTCTGTGTATCAATCAACCTCACATCCTATATTTATCTATTATGTTTGCTCAAAAACATAAAAGAGAAATTTGATTAGACATTTACACGGTAGCACTCTGCAATCCGACTTCCTTCCTGCTTGCAGGTAATAAAATTATGACTAGCAGGAGGTTACTTGCCAACTACCATATCCTCTCTCTCCTTCCTTACTCTTAACACATTGACGACCAGCCTATTTTTGCTTGTCCGCCGCGTGGGACCACGCACATTTTTTTTCTCAAAAAATGCGTCCTGCCATCAGGACGCATGGTCCCAGAAAACATTTTTTTTGCCGAGTTTTTTTAAAATGTTGAATTTTTTAAATTTTTATCAGTAATTACAAAATCATAATCTTCTGCAACGTTCTCAACAGTTCCATTCATTGAAAATGTGGAAGTTTCCCGAAGGTGATAGAAAATTGAAGAATCTTCGAGATCCCTCCGGGCCCAGGGCCTTCTTACTATAAAAACCCTGGGGAAATCATGATAAGCAATCAGTTTTCCTTCTGACCATGGCTGCCTCCGACGAAGTCGGCGATCTGAATTGTAGCTTCGACAACTTGGTTTTCTAGTTGTATTGTTTAGTTTTGTTGTTCAATAAAATATTCACTAAAATTGGCCTTATAACTACAAAACTAACAAGCTTTACCTTAGAAGATGAGTCTTTCATGTTCACTTGAATAAAATATTCACCATAAGAGATCTGCATGGACCATGGCAATCATAGATACTACAGAGCCTGATGATCAATATGTGATCGCTAGATACTCGATATCTGCGCACAAGACGTTTTTTGGAACCTGCATCCTGCCATCAGGATGCATTGTCGCCAATGTGCTAACCATTAAATTTACTTTCCACCTTGCATTGCCCAGCCATTTTTTCACAGCTTTTTTTGGAAATATACATAGTGGTAAGGAACTCTTTCTTTATTTCAAAAACTGACCTCTATTTTTTATAAGATGGTATGACTATGGTAGCATCATCAGAAAAAAAAATTTCACCTGAGGAGGGGAAATCTTGCCACATGCTACAGTGCCCCATCTGCCTCCTGCAGACAAACCACAGTTGCCCATGTGCAGACACAAGACCTAGCATCAGAATCCTCAAGAAAGGACCCCCAACAATTAGATACTGTGGGACTTTCACACCACTAAAACCCCTCCTCATCTTGGCTACCATTCACCTAGAGCAATCATGTCTGTGGGAGTCTCGATTCCAGGATCACGGAAAATATTCATTTTCTGTGATCCACCAAAGAAACCCAGTGGCAGAAAATGAAAGTAGATATTCCAAAGAACATCTTAGAGCAAAGTGAGTGGTGCTATCTGTTGTAATTTACTGGAAATAAATTGACAAAGTTTTTGATGTGTGCTGCATGTCAAAATTAGTCAAGGAGTTAATATTTGTCATGATAGGTATATAAAAGGGAAATAGGCCCAACCTTTTTGAATTTTTTTCTCTATTTCAATGATGGAACTCTCAGACATCTTTTATGCTTTCATGCTCATGTTTCCTTGTTTCCATTTCCAGGCAGGATTGAGACCAATATGCGAGTTCATGACCTTCAACTTTTCCATGCAAGCAATTGATCAAGTGGTCAACTCAGCAGCAAAGACATTCTATATGTCTGCAGGAATGGTGGGCTGCTTTCACTTCTAGGTTTTTTTTCTTCTCATCCTGTTTCTCCAGGCTCTCAATTATCAGTATACATTTGACATTGAGTTTATGGGGGTTGAATTTGATCATGTGAAGGTTAACGTCCCAGTGGTGTTCCGAGGGCCAAACGGAGCAGCTGCTGGAGTCGCAGCACAGCATTCTCAATGCTTTGGTGCCTGGTACAGCCATTGTCCTGGGTTGAAGGTTATATCCCCCTATTCTTCTGAAGATGCTAAGGGACTCCTCAAGGCTGCCATCAGGGACCCTGATCCTGTAATATGTCTCGAAAATGAGATCCTCTATGGTGTGGCTTTTGAGATGTCATCAGAGGCCCAATCCAAAGAGTTTCTCATTCCACTGGGGAAAGCAAAAGTGGAAAGAGAAGGTGAGTGTTATCCTCTGATGAAGAAAACATGATCTCTCTGACCACATGGATATATGCTGCTTGAGAATTTTTGGCATGGTCAACTCCATTGAAAGAAAAAAAACTATTGATACATTGCAGGAAGTCATGTGACCTTGGTGGCCCATTCAAAAGCAGTGCAAACATGTTTGGATGCAGCAGAGGAACTATCAAAATCTCACATTGACTGTGAAGTAATCAATTTACGTTCCCTGAGACCACTGGATTTCTCAACCATTGCAACCAGTGTAAAAAAAACACACAATCTAGTCACTGTAGAGCAAGGCTGGCCCCAGTGTGGAATTGGAGCCGAGATTGCAGCACGTGCTCATGAAGGTTTGTGCTCTCGAAGTTCCTCCAAGATTCCTTATAGCTTTTATTTTGAAAAATTTTAAAGTGCCAATAGTGTTTGGTGCTAACTTTTTAGGCATTTATAATGTTCTTCCATCCCACTAGGTAATTTATGTCAACAGTTTTTCTCTCCATTCCTTTTCTTCTATCAATATTTTGAAGAGTGGTGGGTGACAGTAAGTCCTTGAATGACAAACTTTGAATATGGAGCAGCAGTACAATTTTCCTTTGAATAAGTATTTAATTTAAATTTATTTAATAAAATAAAATTACCTATAAGATGCTCTAAACTTTTGGAAAAAAAAAAACTCTTTAGAAAGCATTATGGACAATGACCTCATGGTAGCTGTTGAAATGGTTTTTTATGACCATGAAAAGGAATTTTCAAGGCTATTTTGCTTTGCCCCATCAATGGTGGTTATATGTGTTGATGTCCATGGAGTATATGTTTATAAGATAACTTTTAGGCTCATGAAGCAAATGCTTTCTTGATGCCATGGAGCATTTGATTTTTTTTCTCATGTTATATATTACATGACTAGAAGCTTTGTTTGGTTATGTTTTTTGTCTGAAATCCATGGTTAACACGAAGAAGGTTTATGTATATTGATACTTCTTTCTCTGCTGTTTGCATGAATCTCTTACTCTTAGTAATTGCCCATTATGACTTTTTGAAGGAAAATGTGGTTTATTTGATGTCTTTCAGATGAATGCTTCTACCATCTGGACCATCCTGTGGTGAGAGTGACAGGTGCAGATGTCCCAATGCCCTATACAAAAACCTTGGAGCTCAATGCCATCCCTCAGGCAGCTGATGTCATTGAATGTGTCAGACAAATATTGAATCGCTAGTAGATTTTCTTTCAGGAACAGCCCACTTGTGCTCTTAGGTCGCTTCATTGCTGTCTTCTTTGATTTACTGTCCTATTTATTGCTTGATGGTATTGTGATAATGACAAACTGAATACCACGGAGGAGAGAATCAATTATGCAACTGTATCCATAGTCCAACCTTGAAATGAAACAAACTTCAATTCCCAATTCGAATGAAACCCATATTGGGAGATCGACGATTCCCTTTGAGGTTGAGGCTTAGTTCAACTATTTCAGGCTGGGTCTTGACTTCCTTTTCTTCATCATAAACTTTGAGGGGAGGTAGGGGACGGATCTTGCGACCACAGTAGCCATCCTTCCGGTGCCACAGTCCAGAACGTGGGCGGAAGCCAAGCCATCGCAGTCGATTTGGGCTCCCAATTGGGGTGTCTCCATGCTCAACATTTGACATACGGCCTGATAGGAGTCAGGAAGGTGACATTTCTTGAACTCTTAGAAGCCAAATGAAAGTTTAAGCAAGCTTGCATAAAGCACTGGATGAAGTACAGTCATGTTACTCTCAACTAGCTGATTATTATATAAACTGTATAAATCCAGGGAAACAAACCAGCACATTGATTAGTCCCAGCCCTGCAGCAACTCCAGAAAGCTACAAATGTCACTGAACTATGTGAAATACCAGGGGTACCAGGCAAAAGTGGGGTTGAAAGGAAGGATATTTCTGCAGTCTACCTCAGATACCATGAATTGTAGTGCTTTTACTCCAGGGCCTGAAATTCAATAAGATTCCTATTTCTGCCTGATTTCAATTGCTCTTCAGGATCAATGTCCCTTTCACTAAAGGAAGAACTTTCCTTTTAGTTACTCCCAAATGAATTCACTTCTGTCCTGTAGGAGCTTCAGGAGTCCTTGATTAGCTTTGCCCTATCTAATTATGGACAGATGTCAATTCATGATCTGAATTGTATTTAAAAGAAAAAAATTGTAACTAATCTTGGGATTCAGTGATTGTGATCAGGTGATGTTATGGTATCTAGAATGCATTCAATGTCATTCCAATATTAATTTAATCCTTTATACAGCAAATTCTGAGGGTTGCATTTAAACAGTTGAAACACAATGGATTTTTAACTCACCTACAACAGCCATGCATTTCTCATTGAGGGAGACATGATGCTTATCAGGTAGCTGAACAATTACATGGTCATCTATCTTTCTTAAAAGTGTTGCACTTGTACCAGCTGCCCTGCAAAAGAAGGCACCTTTTCCAGGAAACTTCTCTACATGACATATCACAGTTCCATTTGGCAATGCACCCAAAGGGTGAGCATCTCCCTCAGTGGCTCTCACTAAAAACAAAAAAAAAAGATTGATGTTCCATGAACACAAGGTAAAAAGAACTAAACTGACAAAATACAAGCACAATACATATTTTCAAAATGGAGTAAATAATATGCTTATGATACATCTAGGTAGACCTACATGAGAGAGGTAGGAAGCAGAAAGAATCTATAGGCAAAGAAAATATTTGACTATTCCTATCCCATGAGAATGTTCAATCCACCATCACCTTATGCAACGTTCATCAGTAGCAGTGGTACAACCAGCCCTAAAGTTGAGGGGGATGGGTTCAAAGTTCTCATGATCTGTCTTTCAAATGTCTCCAAATGCAAGAAGGCGTTATCAAATCATCAGAAGAGATACTCAACAAAAACGTGAAACGACATGAACACGCGAACAAAGGAAATGAAATGAAAAATTTTAGGAAATGATGGAAACAGAATTTAAACTCTAATTGATAAAAGTACATTTGATATCTGAAGAAACCTCAAAATTAACTAAACTAATTTAAGGATTCAACCCAAATTTCACAGCGCAGATATGCAACTGAAAATGTGCTAACCTGTACGTAATTCAGGTCTTTTATCTGGATCGTCGTCCTTCCGTTTTCATAAAAAAAATTCAATAGCGTCACATGTGCAGGACACTTCCTTGACAGGTTCACTTCACTAAAGGGAGTAGCTACGTGTGAGTGGGATGACCTTCACCTTTCACCTATCTCTGTGCCTTTCCAGCCTTGCTCACAGGTTGTTTGCTCGTGATATCTGCGCCCCCCACCCTCACAGGAGAGGGGGATGGAGAAGTAGAGATATAGATATCATCATGAGCAGGGGTTTGGGGGGGTTAAGACCGCCTGAACCCCCCTCCTTGGTTGCGCCACTGATCAATAATGTTTAGTTTTGTATTTCCCATTAGTAAGTCGCAAGCTGATACATCCTATTCTCAATGTGCAACCAAGGCTGGCCTATGAGAAGGGTCATTATTAAAGGCCTACCTCAAAAATACTTCTTCAGGGAAGAAACTTCTCACCAAGAAAGCTGGATTGGGAGTTCTTCTGGTCATATCTAGCTAATGAAACCTCACTAAAATTTACTTCTATTTGAGAAGCAACTAACTGCCCACCTCAATCTAAATAACCCAAATCAGACAGTATCAGGTATCATATTGTTCATGATGAACACGCATGGAACTCATCTCCTCAGGCTCACTATGAAAGAGAGTTGATTTTACCTGGTATTCGAGGAATGTCAGAATGATTGCAAACTGTGACTCCAGGTGTCATGGCAGTGGTGGCCAGTCGCCACCTCATTTGGTCTCCTTCAGCCGTGAGAGCAAGGAGGGCTGTCCGAGATCGCTCTTGAATTAATCGAACCACTTTCTCTGCTCGCACTGATCCATCCAAATTCCCGTGCCTTACAAAATCCACCCAATGATACTGGTACTTCCATCCTCCTCCAATTGTTTTGACCACTACTCTTCCTGGGAATAGAGCATGGGGAAATTGATTGCATACATCCTCTTGGTCCATAACTTGCATCTGTGATGGGATGAATAGACCCCTATCACCAATTCACCTGTTACAGGGTCCCTTCCACCAAGTCGAGTGACTTTGAGAGGTTCTATTGTATATTTGCCATCCTCAGGAAAGTGGACCTTTCGCCAATATTGAGTAGAGGGTGCTGGTCGAGCTACAGGGCTCCCTCGCTTGGGGTGCCTTCCTCCAAATCCTCCAGGAGGGTTTGGCACCAAATAATAGTTGTAGTTCCACTTGAGCCGCACCTAGATGTGCAATATAGTCTGAATTAAATTTATAGCGAATTTGAGAAATGTTCAAATTGCAAGCAGAAAATCATAAGATTAGAAGTTGGGAAAATTAAATATGACCATATAAAATAAATGGCTAGGAAGAATGGATGCAAAATACATAATAGCGCCTTTAAAAAGAATTAAAACAAGCAATAAAAACATAAGCGATCACTACTTTTTAACCTATGTGCTACTTGGGACTACACTGTACCACTGAGCCAATTTCCGAGAACAATGCTTGCGTAAATCTGCTTACGTGATAAGATTTTTAATATTTTTCTTTCCAAGTTTGCTGCTATGAATCGACTCTCATAAAACGTGTGGCGAAAGTCTATGGATTTATTCAATACAGCCCGTGAGGTGATTCCGGGAATAATAAAAAAAAAGGGGGGGGGGGGGGGGGGGGGGGGGGGTGCTTTCTTACGGAAACTGCCTGCTTGGAGTCGCAGCTCATGTGTTGCTTTGCTGCAAGTTGTGTTTTGATAAATAATTTTTTTCTTCACCCAGCACAAACGATTACTTCCACTTTCGCCCCAGTTGAATCTCGCCCCCGCGTTCCGATTGCCAAGAATTACAAGATGCGATTTAATCTTCGATCTACACACGGTTGGGGCGAAAGTACACAGGGGCGACTTTCCACGCCTGATTTTCATGACTGATAGCCATACCTACCTCAATCTTTAAAAAGGGGAGGCAAGGTCAACTCCCAGTTTCACTATCCCTCCCTGTGTAAGACGGATTCTGATATATGCCTGGAAGAGTCGCTTAAACATTTTTGAACTCGTGGCTTTGATTTAGAAGGGAAAATCGCACATGGAATCGCGGTTGGTCGTGCTGGAGACAGTGGTGCCCGGATTAGGAAGAAAAAGAAATACAGGGACTGGGAGGCTCGGATTAACGATCTCCAGAATCTATTCATCTATTTCGGACAAACGAAATTTATATTTTAAAAATGTCGCAGCTCTGTATCATGTGGTGTCAGTTAGTTAGACCATCTGTTCCTTCGGAAGCAGTTCGTCCAGATGCATGTTTTATTTTTAGCTGTATAACCTAATTTGTACATTTTATACCATCATCATTTGACTGTAATATAAGATTCTTCATAAGAACAATGATTTGTGAATCCATGAGGGACTATAGTTCCTATCCACTCCAAGTCATTTTCAGTATCTATCTTACATAGGATGGGAAAGTGCAACTGGGAGTTAACCTTACCTCCCCTTTTAAAAGGTCAAGGCAGACGTGGTTATCAATCACGAAATCAACGTTTGGAAAGTCGCCCCTGTGCACTCCCGCCCCCGTTTATCGAGATGAGATATAGGGTAAAATTTAGCAACTATCCATCGCACTTGACGCACTTTGGAATTACATTTTGTAATTCCACATTTGAAATTATTCGCTGAAAACTAGCAAGTTTAGTCATTTTTAAGATATTCAGATATTTATTATACATGCTTACATTTAAATGCTTATGTATTTAAGTGTGCACCTGCTGAACCTGCCTAGAATTCGGAGCACTCACATAATGCAGAGAAAAATGTATTTCCTCGCAAATAAACGAAGAAGAAGAAAAAAATTATTTATCAAAACACAACTTGCAGCAAAGCAACACATGAGCTGCGACTCCAAGCAGGCAGTTTCCGCGACGACGAGAGGTGAAAGTGCGTGTGGATGTGGCAGGAATAGACAGTTTTCGATTACCACTCAAATTTTAGTGGGGACTTCCTCGTTTAGAGTAGCTTGACCAAGAGTTTGATGGCCAGGTAAAGGATTAACCATGTTGAAATATTGGATCTCTTTCAATGCGGCCCACTAAAGGTAGACCAAAGTGTCCGTGAGGCCCTCGCCTCAAAAAGTTTGGGACCACTGATCTAGAGTATAACATTCAATTTCGGAAGCCTGCAAATAAAAGTGACTTAGCGGCGCTCGAGTAGGTTCAAGACGGGCAAACAAAATTATCAAGGAAGTGAGAGGGGCTCTCGTATGACTGACATTTGGAAGTACAGCCACTCTCAGATTTACGTCGGGGATGCGTTCCTAGAAACGGCGACGTATATCGAAATGGGAATGGGAAAATGGGAAATGTTTTTTCCCATTGGCTTAGGGTGGATTTTTGAACAGAGAACTATCCAATAATGCAGCTTTATTTCAGAGAAAATGCTTTATAAATCCGGTAAATAAAGCTGCATTATCGGATAGTGCTCTGTTCAAAAATCCACCCTTAGTGTTATAATGGGGGATGCGCTCCCGGGGTCAAATTTTCGGACTCGCTAACCTAACTTACGCCTCAATAACTAAATATTAGAGACAAAAACTAAACAAATGGTAAAGGGTAAAGTAAAGATTCCCGCAAAAAAATGAGAGAGAATATTACTCGATGCTGACTGCTTGGGCCGACGCGAGAGACTGAGGCAGCGTTGCCGCCTCGTTGGGATACCATGTGGTCGATGTTGCCGTCGTTTCGAGTCGCGCTGACGGGCCGAAGCTACGTTATTTCGGACAGGAACGACGTTAAACGAAATTATTTCCCCATTAGTTAACGACGTTAAGCGAAACAACGAAAATCCGCACGACGTAAATAGGAGAATACACGGGTTCTATTCGCTCGAGCGTAGATTAACGAGGGGACCTCATCCAGGTCTTTGAGATCATTAAGGGAATTGATAATGTGTGGCGCGACAGGTTTTTTCCTATTGGATTTTATCAACCAAAAGACGGAGAATCGGTTCAAGTTACGAAAGCCTCACGAGAGACTCAGGTCGCGGAATAACTTTTTCACTTGTAGGTGGTTAATGCGCGAAATGCGTTCTGCGATCATGTAGTGGTTGCTCCTTCCGTGACTAGCTTTAACCCTTTCAGGCATGTAGGGGAGCGGCACCAGTTCGCGAACAGGGAGCCAGTTAGTGAACGAGGGTTATGAAATGCGATTTGGTCTTTTGTTACTCTAGTTTCACTCTCCATCCCAAGCATTAATTAATCAATCAATCCATTTTCTGCAGATACCAAAGGCTGGAGCGTGTAACTCGAGAAACAAAAGACCAAATCGCATTTCATTACCCTCGTTCGCTAACTGGATCCCTGTTCGCAAACTGGTGCCGCTCCCCTATATCTAAATTTTGTCGTAATTCCGTTTCCTGGAAAAACTTATGCATCAGAATATTAAATACATGAGTGTGTTAATAATATCTAACTGAAGAGAAGGCTCCACTGGGTACCCAGTGAGGTCAATAAGTGATTTCGCCAGTGGTCTTAACACATTGGTGACGGGCCCCGAGAAATCTCGTAGTACGCTCGCGAGCGTACTACGAGATTTCTCGGGGCCCGTCACCAATGAGTTACGACCACTGCGACGCAAGATAAAAACAAATTGAAATGGTGTTTTCACTGTAAATCCACTTTGCCGGAAAGGGTTAAGAGTCTAGATGCATTCAGGGAAAAAAACAAAAACTAAGGACTATGAACAGACTGAACCACAAGTTGTGAGCAACTGGCTCATCTGAGAGGAAGAGAGGGAGTAGTATATAGACCAAAATCAACTCAGACTGAAGAAGACTGCTCATGTGGAAGAAGCCATTGTTTTCAAGATGATAATCTGGAGGCACACGAGTCACAGCAGTTAATTGTAAGTGACATAGGGTTGAGCCAAAATCCCAAGTCTCTAAGACATTTCTTAGAAAATGTAAATGTTACTGGCATTGGAGCATTGTGCAATTCTTCCTAATCATAACAACTATTTTACCTGATGGTGCCTACTTTAAATTTCACGATCAACATATTTTACTTCTTCTATGATCAAGCAGGTGAGGTCTATGTTGGGCTTGAGAGTGAAGGGACAAAAGGCATAAGCTAATCAATATTATCAAGTCCTTCATTACAGAAAAGTCAGCAAGGTACAAACTGAAGAAAATGCATTGGAAAACTTGCAGATGTTTCATGAAGAATGAAATTACAAGCAAAAAGTAAAGCAGGAGTATGTACAGTCTCTTTATGAAGGCACCTCTGTGTAACATTGATCAATTCCATCTATTGGTCCTGAAATTGCATTCTATACAGGGACAAAATGACTTCCAAAGAAAACTTGCAGACCAGAAGCCAGCTGCATTGAGATTTGTCCTCTACCCAGGGGTTCACAACCTTGACATAATCAAGGATTTGTTTGTTTTCCCCAAAAGTGCTCAAAACTGGCAGAGTTGCTCTTGCGAGCAATGCACACTGGCTGATTTGCAGCTTCAATCACATGCTTTCTCCCCCCCACCCTCTAAAATATGGATTAATTAATTTTTTTTAAAAGTAATTTCCAAAGAGAAACTGCTATAGCCAGATCACAAAAAGCAGTTGGAAGAAATTAAGAAATATGACTCATGCTAACAAAGTCACGAAGAATATGGGTTGGTGAAAATTATTTTCCTGAGGGAAAAATGCTCCCTAAAAATGTTATCTTTTGATAAAACTTTTGAAGCCATTCTTTGTCATTTTGCTTCACTCCTGCACCCTCAATGAGAACCCCAGTTTTAGCAGTTTGGAGTTTTGTGTCATCACCTTAAGTCTATGGTAGTTTGGATCTGGGGATTTACCTTTCTTTTGTGAACATGGACAATATTAGGCAATTTCTAATTTGAGTTGGGGAGTTCCCCAAACACAAAGAATGTCTGAAAGAGATGGCAAAGGGCAAGCTATGCAACTGACTAAATTCTTCAGGACTAGAGAAGCTAGAGATGTTATAAAATCTATAGCTACATTTATTCAAGGCTTTAAACCAGTGGCATATTTTGGCTGAGGTGGCAGGGGGGTAGGGCAACAGAGCAAGGGTGCCAAACCCCAACCAAGCTACATCAGGGGGAAAAAATATTACCTCCAAGGGGGGTGCCAAGCTCTGTCCCAGGGGCACTAGGGTGGATGGCCGCCCCCCATAAAACATTCCACTGCTTTAAACACTGCATAAGGAGAGAGTTAAACATCCCCTATCCACAGGGACAAGAATCCTAAGGCCCAGCATGCAAATACTATCCTGCATGATGATATATGAATTTACCACAAGGTGAAAGCTACTATGGGTGTTCAAATGAAAAGGGAATTTTAGTCCCTTACCTTAGGCTATGAGTAACAGCCATTGTCCCCTTTTCATTTGAACCCCCCTAGTACTTCTCTTGCTGCAAATACCCTTCTCTCTCTGACCTAGTCTTTGTAAGCCATGTAGACACCTGTCCTACTGTGTCCCATCTCAAGTTTTCCTGTTCTCTTCCAGAGACTTCTCTTTTTAACAGTCTCTTTAAGTGCAAAGCATTAGTTTGGTCTGTATTGGATCTCATCAATCTGGCTCTTGAGAACAGAAAGCTCAAGAGTTTCAAGCATAGTTTTGGCAACAATTCTATTACCTGAGTGCTTCTAAAAAGACAAGGGCAATCAGTGGTTGCACATTAGGTTTTTGAAAATGTACCAAGTAAAACTGCCAGTATGAAGGAAGTTGAGTGACAAGCAAGGAGGAAGAGGCTGAAGTTCCAAGCCCTCTCTTGCTTGCAGCACTTTGCAGTGACATCTCATTTTTGCATCCACAGAACATTTTACCAAAATAAGCATTTCAAAACTTTGAAGATAATGAGACTTGGGACAAAGCCATGGACACAGTCCCTGGATATTAGAGGCAACAGAACTATGTTCATTCCTAAGAAAACGAGATGGTTACCTCTTCTTCGAAATTGTCATTGGATCAATATCAGTATCTTATCAACACCAGCTCTCATTTAGCCTAGGCCCTAGGCTAATAATACGCCTATGCCCCAAGGGAAATACGACTGCAACTCACAGTAATATGATTATGAACAGGAAGACATGCGACGAGGCACTCTTGGTTCTGAAAAAAAACTCGCAAGCATCCTCCACGCCCTAGAGTCCACATGAAGACTGAAACCTGAATACCAATGTACCGCCAACTGACCGGTATCGGAAGAAGGAGTGTAAACTATAGAGATGCACCCGTAGATCGTTAGTAGGCCTACATATATCTTCATACTCATATCACGCCGGTACGGCAATAAATTACAAGTAGGCTTTTCCGTGAGGGAAGTCCTCACTCGTTACCTTTCCTGGTACACAATCCGCTCACGTCTGTAAGCCGGTTCCGTTACTTGGACTGCCTCTGTGATTTTGACTATGTACTTGAGTAAAATTGACTTGCGAGGTTGCCTGTCACTTGGATATTCACAATTTGGATCTATGTCCTCATTAATATGGAGATGCTCATTTTGTAAGCAATAGGACAAGGACTGCATAATAATCGGGGATCTCTCTTAAAATCTGTGCCTAATGGCTAAGCTGAATAAATTCTGAAACTTGACTCCAACTCCCTCGTGTCTCTATCGATGAGCCTACCTCCTTGATCTTTCCTTCCTTCACTCAATGACTAGTGAGCGCAGGCGCGAGTGGCAATGGTCAGAGCCACACAAAACGTTGAAGGAGCACGCCATGGAGCACGCTCACAGATATTTATTACTGGTTATTTGACTCATTGATCTTTTCTGCTCTAGGACTACGCCTAGGCTTAAGTCTAAAAAAAATTAGTGTCTTAATTACGATCTGTTACATCGCCTTGGTATTCTGCTATTCCAGAAATGGAAATAGATCACAGGTCGAGGAGACGGATCCGGGAATGTAAGAGAAAAGCTCGTCCAGGTGAGAAGACATTGTCAATCATATTTCCTTTCTTGATTTATGTTTTTTATTTATTTAAATAAATAGTATATGAAGAAGCAAAATGTGATCGAACGTCATGTCTTTATCTTTTACAGAACTGGACGAGAAAGACGGTTGGAATGCGAACAATTATATCAAGACCTTTGACTTGTCGCATGACAGTTTTAAGGACAATGTGGAACGCATTAAATGCAACGATGTCACAAATGAAGAGTTCATCGAAAAGTATGAGAAGCCCTACAAGCCAGTAGTCATCGTGGGCATGCAAGCAGGATGGAGTGCACATGAGAAATGGACCCCCGAGGTAGGCTATGCTTTGCCACATTAGAAACTGGCTTCCAGACGGAAATTCCGTTGATCTTGGGTTAAAATATTACTTCTCTCTTGTGAGATCTGACGTTATCCTCAAAATGTGGATTTGACACCTTCCAGGAGCACTAGCCAGTAGACCTAAACAGCCTGGGATAACCTATTTCGAAGCACACAAGGTCTAGGTTGGCCCCATCCCAGTAGATGTGGATATTAACGATATGTAACATCTTGTTCATTCTCATTGGTGACAGAGTCACTCATTCTAGAAGGGCACATCAATGAAATGGTGAAAACTAGTGATCTCTAACTACTACAAAAACAGAAGACCACTACCAATATTTGGATGACTCCATGAAAAGTTTACTCTTTCCTTGTGGACCTACAGAAATTGCAGAAATGATTGATTTCATTTAAATACAACATAAATCTGCTGAACCTGACAATTTTATAGTCTCAGCATTGAAAGCAGCTGCAAAATGTATGGTCACTTTTTATTTATGAAGGTTGGTTTCTTGTGACTTAGCTAAAACCTTCAGTATTGTCAGTTGCATCCTGTTGCTGAAACTTTTCCAGTATGGATTTAAGGACAATGCTATAGTTGGTTTCAATGATCCTCACTAAAGGGTGGAAAGTGAGAGATCTCTTTTTGGACATTAGTTGCATCTTACATCTTTTCTTTCTCTAATGAGGTTGGTATACCATGGGGTTCCTTGCTTGGTTCACCTATTTTTCATTTTTATCACCAAATAGCAAGAGGATGAAAAATATTATGATCCATGAGGACATGAAAGCAGTTCATGATGCAGAGAAGACAGAGGAGGAGAAGGACTTGTTTTATATGTAATAGAGGGTATTTTATTTTTTTTTTAAATGGGGTTAAGCAATGCTTGAGCCTCCCAACAAGAATATCTAAAGCTAGAAGTCCACCAGATATTCTGTAAAACAAATTGTGAACTCTGGAACACTATATACAATACAATAAGCTCTGGTGAATCTGATCATTCACCAACATTCATGGTGTTGAACAAACTTAGTTACTAGTCAGACAAAAGTCTTTACTGGAGGAATATAAGTGCCCTGGTTCTCTCTCTGGTCCTCTTCTCAAATTCTAACTTTGATAAGCTAAGGAAGACCTTTCAGGAAGTGTCCCTGCAAGAGGTGTATTAGGCTACCTATTAGGTAATTGAGAAATTTATCCACATCAAGATCAATAGCAAACATTGTGAAATTATGGATGGGCCTACCTTCTAAAATATGATTAAAGAAACAAAGATAACACCTGATCAATTGAAAGCTCCAGTAAAATGAGGAAAACTTTAAATTAGGATAAATTTAGGGAGACCTCACGAAGAGATGCATGTAGGAGACATACAGACAACACATCAGAAACTGATGAAAAGAACAGAGAAATTTGCTAAAATAAAAGAAAATATGAAGATGTGGAGTATCATGGTTAGGTGAGAAATATAGATGAGAAAGAAGCATCCCAATATCCTTGATTGGCAAGATATTTGCTTCACACAAATCAGATTACAGATAAAAAAGGTGGTAGCAGCTGCTTTAGTTAAATACTTTCATGAAATTGGAGGTTCCCTGGCTCAGGAACAGTAAACTAGAAGGCCAAGCTTAGAAAAGTCACAGAAAAATAAATTTAAAAAAGTCACATCAATCAAATTGCCTTAACCCCAGCAACAGAAGAGGAAGAACGAATATGTATTCATACTTTGAATGTGAATAAAGCCATAGGTGCAACTTAAAAAGTCCTCAAGAAAAATATAAAATTATGTTCTTCCACCATTAACACATTTTTTGAGGGATATTCCTCTCAAGTCTAAAAAATGGCAAAAGTGACACCTATCTGTAACCCTTCAAATGGGTTCAACATGACTGTGATGTCTACTTTTATGATTGTCATGCTTATGTTTCATGTCATGAATTCAACTGCTCAGCGACTTTTGGAAAACCCTGTATCTTAGTAAAAAAAAAAGATTTATAAATCTATGCATGACTGCTCACATGCAAATTTATAGCTCACTTCTGGAGATTCTTTAATGGCATTGGTAATAGTACTCACCATCAAATGAGAAGTAGTACTAGAGATCTTTGTGCCACAGTCACACCAAAATTATCTCATGGCATAAATTCTCTGTAATACGGGGCTGTCGAGGTATTCATGAAAATCTTAAGGGAAATTTTAAAATATTCTTTGTTTTTCAAATGAACTACACCTCACACTCGCTCTTAACCCTAAAACATTAACATGGGGTCCATCAGACTCCAAGTGCATTAACATTTGGCAGTAATGCATGAATAGGTAGTTGCTGCAACTGTGTTATGTCAGCAACACAGAGGAAATATTTGCACAGGACATGCTTGAGGTACATGGTTTGAATGTGGATTACTTGATTGGTCAATAAAAGTTTACACCTAAACATAATTTTGAGTATTATAGTGTTTTTATGTATATGAACCTAATATTAAAGAAAGATATTGGCTAATTTTAGGCAATTACCTGGCTGGGCAGTAAAATGCCCCCAACCAAGGTGCGCAGATAGAGTAAAAGAAGTTATTTGGTGACAAAATTGTCCGAAACTACCCAAGGGTAACAGGAAATGCCCAACCTTCAGACCCAGAAGGAAGTTAAAAAATAAGGGACAGCAAAGGATCCTATCCTAGAAATTTGTCAGGCAGCCTGTGTCTTCAGGGGGTTGAGGCCATAAGTCTGACTCGCAAACCCTATCCAGAGAGTCTTGCCCAACGTTTGGACCCAGAAGACTGGAACATAGAGACCAGAGTCCAAACTATTGCAAACAGCCAACAGGTATGGGGCAAGGCTCTCTGGATAGAGTTTGTGAGTCAGACTTATGGCCTCAATCCCTTGAAGACACAGGCTGCCTGACATATATGATATATGAGAGAAAGAACAGAGGATGACCATAGCAGACCATTAGCCAAAGTGGACTGAGGCAACTGAAGAACAGTGAAGAACGCACGAAGAAAGATAGCGAAATTAGCCTGAAGCTTGGTGGCTTGGTGGCAACCAAGCCATGCAGGAGTCTTGTCAGGGGCATGACCCTGCTATCAGCTTGCAGTGTAGCTTGACCCTTTTCGACATCTCCACACTAGGAATGAAAAGATTAAGAAGGGAAACGGTCTCTGCCCGAACAGAGAGCAGATGGGGGCATCCACAGCTTAAGCCTCTCTCACACTCACCACAATAGCACAAATCATTAGCATATACACACACATATGTACCAAAAAACTGTAACTTGAGGGAAGTGAAAGTGAAGCAAGCCTATTAGTTCCTGAATGTTCTGTAGGATCCTTATCAGGGGCATGATCCTGCTAAAACTTTCAGTGCATAACAGATCTTCCTCAGAATTCTCGGTAGAGCTAAGGAAGTTTAGAAGAAATGGATAGGGTATGGCTGAAAGGATGTCAGATGAATGCATCCACAGCTTAAGTCCATCCCGCAACCACCACAGAAGCACATTTCATTAGCTGGAGAGAGCTCACGCTCATGTTACTGGAAAGTAACTAGTGCAAAATATACTGTGGAGGTGGATGCGACAATGCTCGGGTGCAGCCAAAAAGAAATTAAGCCCTACCAGAAACCGTGCCCGAAAGATCTCTCTGCTAAACCAGGCTCTGAATAAAAAAGAGCAGACAAAAGGAAAGTTCTGCTACAATGGGGTTCCTTACTGGGAAAGTTATTGGGGTGTGCTGCAAACCGAACCTGCATGTTCAGAGTCACCAGAACCAACTCCGGTAGGAGAAGTAACTAGCCCTGATGAAAGAAAAAACCAAGAAAGAAGAGTTATGACTTGGTTTTTGGGAATAGAGCATTTCTTCTATGTATCACATGCTCTGGCCTTCATTGACATCAATGTAGAGAATTTTCACCCTTTTTTTTTATAGACCACAGGAAAAACTGGTATTCCTGGAGAAAAAAATTATTTTTCATGATTCAGAAGGGAAAGGAGGGCCTTTGTACACAGGCCAGTTTTCATTTCAGTCCTTCAATAATTCCCATATGATTGAAGATGAATTAGGAGCTTTCATGTACCTCATGTACCCTTCAGCAGTTTTCATGTACCTCATGTGATCATCACCTGGGGAGTCACATCAAAACTCAGCACTTAAAGGGTTTAAGTTATTCTAGCTGTCAGTTCACTCTCCCTTTCGACTTGAGAGAATGGTGACATCACTGGGGGATCTAAGAACTTACAAAGCACCAGAGATGAGACCCATTCCTGTTTGGTAGCTATACAAATTCCAGAGATATTGCATGGGTGCAGTGTGAAGTAGCATACTAACCTTGATGTTGTCTTGCTCTGTTTGTGCAAGAATTACTTAATCAAACACAGCTTATTCCCAACTGGGTGTCAAATGCAGCAAGTTCCAAGGGAGGGACATCTGCATGTTTGCCTCACTCCTTAGGAAAATCCAAAGTATTGACAGCAAGAGTCTCATCATTTCAAAATTGAAATGACTGTGACCAAATTTGATTGGACTTCTGCCACATATAATCTGGAATACCTATATTAACCCCTTGAACTGTTGAGTCTTAAACATCATATGACAGGTCTGCATTGGGCCTTTTTTGTATTTCAGCTATTGGTCCCCACAAGAGAAAAATTTACTCCGGCAAAAATTTGAATTGTAATCAAAGTTAGCTGAAGTTGTTCAACTAATATATAACTATTTATTTCCTACTGTATTTATTTCTTATGTATGCATCACAAGTATTCTTGGGTGTGGCAGTGAAGGGGTTAATCTTTCCTCTGTGGAATATGCACTGTTTACAGATGACACAAATGAGTGAATTAGTGTGACAGCCTTGGATGAAATACTTGGAATAATTAATGACTGATGCCATTTCAGTAACTTATGATCCATGACCAATGACTTGATATTCAATTGACTGGTCATTTGACATGTTTTTAATTGACTGTTCAATAACTCATCCCTAATTATGGCTAAATAAAAAAAAAAGCCCATCAGGATTATCTATAAAACCAAGAAATGTCAGAGCTACAGGACATTGTTTTCTAATTGCATGAACTTGATTTTTTTAGGATTCCATATCCTTGAATCATCAGCTTACCGTCACAGTAAAATTAAGTAGATTCCTTAATGTCAACTCTTGTCCATATCCATAAGGGAATCCAAATGAATTTGTTGCAAATAGGTGGAACAGTTAGTTTGAATGAAGGCACTATGTGACATCCCTAGAAAGAGTAGTCTTTGGTATGATGGTGTACTCCTCTGTAACACCTTTTCTTTTGACTTGTACAATATAATCTTGAATTGACATTTAAAAAACCTAAGTTATTGCATAGATATCATGCTATGTATTATCTTGATGTGTGGAATTCCTTGACTATTTCTTACCTTTCAAGCCCTGGCTTACCATAATTCTGACCCCATTTCTTTAATTCTTAGCATGACAAGGACATTCTCCATTGTCATTAACCCATTTAACACTGATTGAATTTGGCTACTATATCCAATATTGTGGAAGCTGTAATTGAACAAACAATTCAAATGGATTGAAAACTATCAGTCACTGGAATTCTACAGCCAATAGAAGAAGTTGCTTACATTTAAGGGCTGATACACTGTTTTTGGATGGAAGGTGAAGTATTAATAGAATCATCCAACAACCATGTGACATCTTGAGGATCGTCTGGAAAGCTTGTGTTTTCTCCGTTCTCCACAGTAGGGGGGGGTGCCAATTCAATCCGAAAACAGTGTATATCGCCCAGCTGAGCTTTAGGGATGGGCATCAAGGCTGGTATATCGGCCTGGCCATGTTAAGAGGGTTAATTTTTAAATCTTCATTTCTATCTTACTATATTTTAAAACAAAGTCACCTTTTTTAATGTTTTTTTTGTTGCCCTCAATAGCTTCTGATGTCAACTTCTGGTTTTGGTCATTATTTAGTGGTCTTTGCAACAATGCAAAGACACTTCCTTGTATCCTATCCTTGTGTTATGACAACCCTATGGATGATGCCACTTTTGATAGTAAATCATCTCCCTAATCAGGGAGATGATTTATTCATCTTCAATGAATTAACTAATTTATTCTTCCAAAGTTGAAAGCCCCATATAGCAGAAACAAGCACAGAATTACATCAACAAGGCTATCATATAAAGTACAGCATAGTAAAACCAAGTCTGCAAAATTTGTGGGCCAAACATTTGCCATAGGAGAGAAAGAAAAACATGATGGTCCCACATCATAGGCCTTGCCTGGGGACACAAGGGGAATTTTGGTAAATAGGTATTTCATATTTCTGGCAAAGACAAGGAACATCATTTGCCTAGTATGAGAAGGCGTATTTGTTGAAGAGGTAAGAAGGAACAGCTGTTGCGTAAAGGTGTTCTGGTGGTGGATTTATGGCCTAAGCTCTTTGGTTGGGTTGTGTCATGTCTCTTTGTTCACACTTTTCCAGCGCCTGGCCAAGAAATATCGCAATCAGAAGTTCAAATGTGGAGAGGACAATGATGGATACAGTGTGAAGATGAAGATGAAGTATTTTGTCGACTACATGATGGACAATGATGATGATAGTCCCCTATACATCTTTGACAGCAATTTTGGAGAGGTAGCCTATGATGATTCTTTCATTTGAGCTATCATTGAGCTTATAACAATATGACTGTACACCGGTACTCTGGATGTTAGGCTATCCAGAAGTCCACAAGAGCTTGTTGTGTGATATGTCTTATGTAATTCTCATTTCTTCAGCATCCTAAGAGGAAGAAGTTGCTGGAGGACTATGAAGTTCCAAAGTACTTCAAAGATGACCTATTCAGGTATGCAGGAGAAAGTCGTCGACCCCCTTACCGCTGGTTTGTGATGGGGTCAGCTCGAAGTGGCACAGGAATACATATTGATCCTCTGGGAACTTCAGCATGGAATTCCTTGGTCAAGGGTCACAAGAGGTCAGGTCACTGCGGTAATGAGTTTCCTTACATCCTTTCTGCCTTTTCCCTTCTGGCTTCTGCTAAAAGCAGGGTGATATGTGAACCTCTCTGGATCCACCTTTCATTTCCCACTGTGACTTATTATGCTATTGCACCAAAGAGTCCTGGCTTCTGAGACTTTCTAGTCTATGGACTGTCATGAGGGTAGGCCTATAATCAAATCTTTAGAAGGGAATCCCATAGTGCTACTTTCTTGGTATGTCCTTTCCAGATGGTGCCTCCTGCCAACACACACTCCTCGTGATCTCATTCGAGTAAGACCAGGTGAAGGGGGAAAGCAGAAAGATGAAGCAATCACCTGGTTTCAATATGTGTATCCTAGAATACACTCCACAGCTTGGCCCAAAGACTGCAAACCTGTGAGCAGCCATTGCTTGGAACATCCTTTTCATTGCAGATCATGATTGTTTTAGGACATGATGAAATGCAACTCAGTTATTTCTAAAGTAGGCACTCCTAGTTTTGACTTGAACCCTATGTTAATCATGGTACTGTGCCTATTTGAAGCTAGATTAAGGATTTTAGATATGGATTTTACTTTTTTTTTTTTAATTCTCAGTTTAGATCTGCAATGAATTCCAACATGTCGGTTGGCCTAACACCAATCCACCCTTTCATGACTGAATGTTTTAGTTGGAGATCTTACAGAAGCCAGGAGAGACAGTATTTGTGCCTGGGGGTTGGTGGCATGTAGTATTGAATCTGGACAATGCCATTGCTGTAACGCAGAACTTCTGCTCCATCACCAATTTCCCCATTGTCTGGCACAAAACTGTGAGGGGTCGACCTAAGCTTTCTCACAAGTGGTACTCTTCTCTCAAGGTATAGGAATCCCAATTGAAATTAGGATACTTGTAATTATGATGGGTAGCTATAACATCCAATTTGCTGCATTTTATAGGAGGAAAGGCCAGAAATTGCCAAGATTGCAAATGCAGTGAAATTGAATGAACCAACTGGTGTGGCTTCTGACTCATCCTCTGGTTCCAGTTCATCTTCCTCCTCATCTTCATCCTCATCTGACTTCAATTCAGATGTAGAATCATCTTCATCCTCGAAGGGGAAGGTTTCCAAGCCCAAGAAAAAGAGGTAAAATTTCCTAAATGCTATTTCTAATAGGCTCATTTTATTATTCTATGCTGTATAATTTGTCACTCAGGTATTATCTGATTGTTTCTATTGTTAAAGAAACAAGAGATGTTTGCTAAATACTATACCTCAGTTGAGGAACTGAATATTTCATTCTTTTCAAAAACAAGGACTTGGTTTTGACCTTGTATACAGGCTCAGATTGTGGCAATATATTAGACCTTCTTCCTTTAGTTCAAGTAGTCTTGTGAGACATTTTGAGTCCATCATTAGCAGTTGGTGGCAAGTACAGAGGGACTTTGGCTGGAGTTGCCTTTGAAATAGGGAGTACTTCTGATTTCTAACTGACTAAGATTCCTGGCATGTGAAGGTTGACTGCAGAAACAGGTTGAATTAGTTGTTGATGCTCTAGGCTTGCCATTCAGCCCCTAATGAAACCAGTCAAAAGGCATCAGTAATTTAGCCTAGAGTTTTGGTATCTTTTCCATTATAGCTTTCCTCTGCCTAGAGCCTGTTTCACAGAATTTACAAGTTCTACAAGTTACAAGTACTTGCAAGGATCATGTCTTTTTCTTTAACTTGGCTGATCCAGCTGGCCCTTCGCATGACTACGACACAACCCTTGTAATTTACTAGTAATGTAGAACTTGTAAATTCTATTAAATAAGCCTCTGGCATATAAAATAGTTCAATGAGGCTTGTTAGAGGATGATGGATAGAGCATTTTTCAAAAACTGCTCATTCCTTTGAGGGTTAGGGAGAGGAAAATTAAAATAAAATCACATCACCAATTGCAGGAAGGAGGTGTAGAGGTAGTTGTAGAGGTGTGTTATCAGGTGTTGGGATGAAAGAAGAGGGAGCAGGAATTTATGAATCCAAAACACACTGTGAAAATGTGCATTCATAAGTAGTATAGACGTACTGAAACCAAGAAACAATGCCAAACAAAAAAAAACAGGAAGGAAGGAATGGTTACACCATGCAAAGTTGCCAGGACTAGCCTGCTTTTCCTTGGCAGCAGAATGTTTCCTGAATATTGTCTTGATCTGTGGAAAACTTAGCATTACTTGCTTTTTTTCCATTACATGTGTGAATGCTGCCAAGGGATTGCACCTGGTTGTGGTTGTGTGAGGGATTTGAACTGTGGAAGCTGTTGCATCCTGCTGCTCAGGCAGCTACTATCTTCTACACTGATCATATATGATGTGGAGAGGGTGAAAAGTGTTTCTTCTAAATTGCAGACAGTTTGTAGATTAGAATTGAGTCCTCAAGGAAATTACTGCATAACTTGTTTGCCAAATTAGTCTCCATTCCTGTCATATGACTTGTTCAGAACATTCTCTTGTTTGCTGTGATGGTTCACCAGATCCAGTATCGTAAGAGTTTGAGAAATCGCTAGCACCATTGGAGATCATGTTTGTACCTAAAAATGGTACTTGTTGTCAGGTTAGGCCTACCTCATAACAAAGTACTGCAGCCACTTTTCCCCATAGCTGCTCATTTTTTCATTTAGCATGACTTGCTGAATTGCATGTAAGACACTGTTACAAAAAAAAAAAGAACTGTGGAGAGGTAACTGATTGGACAATCCCTTCCATCTTTCCTTGATCACTCTATCAAAACTCCTACATGAGTCATGTATTATACCCTAAATCAGGGAGAGCTAAGAGACCTTCCAAACATAAGAAAATCATCAGGATTGGTGCATGGAATTTTGAGCAATTAACGAAAGAGGGCAATATCCACTCAGGCTTGAGGAGAGCAGTTTTTTCTTGGAATGGTGTATTTTGCAGTCTGGATGCAGCCCATGATCAATTGAGTCTTGTTTTAAAGCAGCAAGAGACTATTGATTGTGGTCTTTATTCATTATATTCAGTTGACTAACCTTATGAAATTCCCTTACGAAGTAATTAAAAGGAGGGGAGAAGTGCCTTTACCAGATTCTATACCATCTACATGCCCAATGTATTAATATATTCCAATTTCTATGCTATTAAGATGTATTATCATATTTTGTATTATATCTGTCTGCTGTACTCAGATGGTGTTACTACACTTGATAGTGAATTTTAATGAGGTGTACTTTTTTTTAAATCATGCAGTAAAGAGGCTACCTACTTCAAGTCAATCAGGAAGAAATGTTGAACTTTCAGTTTTCCAAGTGCTCAGGTTTTTTTTTTTTCCTACATAAACCCATTGCTGATTTCTTATTTGCTTCGGCAGGCGAAAGATGACACACACACCTCCAAGAGAGAATCGAGGAAGCTGATATCTACTCCTTTCATGGAGTAAGTTTTATACATAATACATCTACCCTGCCCCCCCCCTTGAAGGAGGATGTGACTTATCTTAAACATGGATTCGTTTCATTATGTACAGATGGAGGCAGACACAGCTCTTCAACCTTCAGAAGTCTCCATGTTCATTCCCATTGTGGACTTAATTTACAGGGAAAGATTTTTCTGGCACCACTTTCTTGGTTATGTCCTCCTACCATGTTTTGAAATGGAGTTCACAATGCCCTTATTTCCCAGATTGTGTTTTTTTTTTTCATAGAGACAATGAGACATGATTCATAATAATTATTTATTTTTCCTCGAAGAGTTGCAACACAGAATTCACTTTACAAGAGTGGTCACATGAGATGATCCATTCACTCCACGGCAGAGAACTAGGGTGGCTAGACAAGAATAATAATTAATAAAAAAAACCCTTTCTCCGAGATCACAAACCAACATCAGAGATGGAACCACCTGACGAGGAAGCGGAGACAGGACTGCAGAAATTAAAACAATGAGAAAATAAAATTGGACGGAGAATGCCCGTGCACTTTCATGTCTTTATGCATTGCAGCATGCATGTATATGTGTCTGTGTGTGCAGAGATGAGAAAAAACAAGACTGGAACAATATAAACCCACAAGGAAAGGCAACCGAAGTTCCTATATTTATGCATCCAAATGTACTATGATGGTGTTTTCATGGTTTGTACTCGTTCTGCCAACGGGCAACCAATTTTGAGGACCCAAAGGAACTATGGACTATAGAGGATACTTAGATACCACAATTGTAAGTATCCTTCTGTCCCCAAGCTATTCTACAAAAAAAAACCTGCAGAAATTCCAAATATGAGCCTTTAGAGAACTGAGGTCCACTGAAAAATGGTAAAGAAAAAGGAGTTTGTTTTGGCACATGTGGTTCAAGCTATCAGAAGAGAGACGGGGAGAGAACACGAGAGAAAAAGTGGCAAGAGATCATGAGAAGAAATTGATTTAAAAAAACTGATGCCGAGAGCAAGAGAAACAACATGTGGAAAAACCACTTAGCAGTCATCATCCTCACAGACTATGTACAAGAACTCTTTGTCACATGCCATCATCATAATAATTATTTCACTTATGGCATCCATAACATCTCTCTGTCTTCCATAATAGAATTCTTTCAAAAGGAATTGGGCTACCATAAGCCCTGATGTCTTTTTGGCGTCTTTTGCTTCCTCGCATGATGCTTCTCTTTGTGCTGCAGCATCTGAGTCCATTTCGGTCTGTCATGGATCCTTGACTGTATTCATCTGTAGCTGCACCACGTCATGTGTGGTTTTTCCCAACTGAGATTCTTGCTCACAAAGAGGGAGATATGACTTGTGAGAATCGGCACTCACCCATACGGCGAACAGAAACAAAAACCAGGAAGATGTGACCTTTCACATTTTCCCACACTCTTTTGTGTGTGCCACTACTATTGCATGAAGGAATAGTCTGGATGCTCAGAGTCCTTTTCGAAGCGCTTTGCTTCTTCCTGCATGCTTTCCTTGATTTTCAAAATGGCAGCCGACTCCAACTGGTCCTGAAACATGGAAGGGCACTTAATAAAAAAAAAGGGTAAAAATGCTGGTGGAAAGATTGCTGATTGCATTAATTTTCACATCAAAGACACCACAATAAATTATTCACTACAGACAAAAGCCAAATACCAAACCAAATATAATGCATACGAAGTTAGAATGATTGGTAAAAAGTACACAAGGTTCTTGTGTACTTTCTAACATTCTAACAGATTTGAATGGTTAGAGAAATCAATTTGAAGATGGAGAAGGCTCACATTTTCACCAGTGCTGCTATAACCACCTAGGCTATAATCACCCATGTTTGGAGGAGGGCCACCAGGTCCAGAGGGTCCATTGTTACCATCTTCCCTGGGTGTGCCTGGTCCCCCATTGGCAGGGGAGTTCTTCATCTCCAACCCTTCACCCCCATTCATGACGGGACCAGGACCACCGCCAGGACCTGGAGGGCCTGACATGCTACATGGGGGACCACCCGGAGGACCCCCCGGCCCTCCATGCCCCATTCCCGGTCCTAATGTGCTCCCATCTGGACCACTACCAAGGGGGAAATCCTGGAACATCAATGAGCAGAAAAATACAGCACCATGTAATAGTAGCATTCTTTTAGATGGATCTATTTAGCTCCTAGGACAAGAATACTCAAATTAGCTTTATAGACCTCGGCCCCCCTCCAGGAGACGCAACAGGTACTTTCTGAATGAGTGAATCCTAACCAAAACTGGTCAAGGGTTACCCCTCTCCCATTACTCCATAAAACATCCATTAAGGACGACAACTTGGTGGCTACCGTTCCCTCTAACTTGCATCTCATTTTTGATGAATGATCAATGCTCTCAGAAGGACTTCATTCCTATCACAAGCTGAGGAAGGACTCACTGCTTCGTGAAGCAAGCTTTTTATGGTCAAAGCAATGCATAACTGAATTGAGTTTCTGCATGTGGTCCAATGCAATTGCAATCTCTGATCACCATCACACAAGGAGAAAGTACAGATCAAGGAAGAATCACTGCTCAGGTACACCACATCTGTTATACGTATTAATAGAATTACCTTTTTCACTGCTCAAAATAATGAGTCAAACTTCTTTAATTATACCTTTAATGATAATAGATGCCCTCACTACCTCTGACAACAGCTAGTTGTCCTTGTGTTCTATCCTAGCATTCCACCTACTTTTCACTCAATGCCAGCACCTATTGGTGCACAAAAAATTGAAGCAGTTCTAAGACTCACCACAGAAGCATCAGAGTAAAAGCCTAGTACAGGGTAGGCCACCAATTATGCTACAAATTGATTTTATAATAAAATTAAATATTTTTTAGCTGTGAGATTCAAAGCGCATACAAAAGTAAAATACAATTTGGAGATTCACCTAATGTCATTTGCTTGGAGAAACTGTGAAGTCTTTTACAGAAAAATACCTGCTTCAGATGTTCACCATTAACTGGAACACAGTGCCCATCGTGCCAAAGCATTGTTCATTGTCGCAGCTAATGTTTCTCTGCTAATTCCACTGATCACATGTTGGATTTTTAAATTTAAGCTCTTCTGGATTGTTTGGTTTGCTTTTGCATACAATTGCCCTGCAAAAATAAATTGGGTGCAGTCAAATCAGGGTCTCAAAATGTGCCACCTCCACTTTGCCAATGGTCCTGCCACCAAGACAACACTATACCCCAAACAACTGAGATTTGGAAGAAAACAGTGACTGCTGCCACATTCATCTTATTTGCACAAAAAGCTAACTCCCAGTAATTTTTTTTCTCTTTCTGATGTCAAAGGAAATCCTAAGGGGGTAGATAAAACATTTTGGAGAGTATTGCTAACAAGGAAGATACTTTGCAACATTGTGCATCAATTGTGCATAAAATTTATGGAGTCCATTTAACTGGGAAGTTTTTCACCAAATGCATTTTAACCTATGGGAGTTCAGATGTCAAAAGGTGTCTAACCCAGTTAAGGAGTAAAAAGTAATTATAATAATATATATTTTGAAACCTTTTGATTCCACATTTGAAGTACCCTTTGAATGACTGAATTTCCTTGATGTGGCAATGGCAGTAGGGGTTATGACAAAGATAAAGCTGACTAGAAAGGCATTAAAGATGGCTCTCCATATGTAACTAAGTACTTTCTTTTAGTATGAGACTCAAAAAACATTCTCCAAGAGTGATATGAGTCTAGAATTGATGAATAGGTCCAGTAGTTTTAACTTGAGTTGAATCTTTATCTGGGAAAATCTCAATGTGAAGCTATGTCCCCAAAGCCAAACTTCTAGATCTCCAGAAATACTGGGTTAAAAAAATTTATAATTGTGGACTTCAGAGAACCACAGGGCCTCTGGGGTCTGCAGGTTCCTGAAGTCCACAATTACTGATTTGTGAATTCAGGCATGAGCATCAACATGAGATATGAGGTTGTAAAGTAGTACCTCCAACACTATTCTTTCTATAAGGCACATCACAACATGAATAAGAAATGAAGTCCTTGTGTATGCTTGATTGTACAGAGAAACCCAAATTTATGTAATGGTAAGGGAAAATGCTGAATTTGACCTATCATTGCCTGTTCATTGGCAATGAAACTTCCATAAATATTTACACTGAAAGTTCCACTTCTAAAATGTTCATCCAAAAGTGCACTCACTCCAGGCATTCCTCCTCCAGGTACAGGCTTCATCATTGGGTACATCCCATCCCCTCCAGAACTTGATGAGTCTGAAAATTTAGTAATAACAGGATTTAATTACGACTGTAGTAGGAAGATAATTATCTAATCAGTATACTAGTATTATCTGTGGAAGAGCCAATTTTGCAAGCAAAATTTCCTGTCCCTTCAAGTAAGAGATCTGGTCATACAAACAAGATGTCTGTTGGTTGAAGTCAAGTCAAGTACTGGGAAGTACAGACCTAAAGGCTCTATACCAGAGCTTTCCAACCCATGGGTCAAGACCCCAAATGGGGTAATGAACTGGCAACTAAATGCCAATTTATGTTTTTCTTTGCAATTTTAGCACATAGGTGGGAGAGGCTGTTGAACTTCAAGCAGTGCTTGGGGTCCTGAATGGTTCATGATTTTTGGGGTCACATGTGAAAAAGGTTGGGAAGCTCTATATGCAGTTGACATAGGGCCAAGATTTCAATTAAATTCCATTTATTGAGCAAGTTAAGGACTCTGATAATATAGAGCATGATTGATTTTCCTAACTCAATGGCAAATGTAAAGTAAGACTGAAGTAAAATGGGTAAGTAGATTTTTAAAACCCAGCCTGTGACACCTGACCTCAGAGTTTTGGTCACAAAACTAAAAAAAAAAAAAAAAATTCCTACAGGGTTGAGTGGCATTTGAGTTATCTCAACCTTGAATTTGGTCCCGCCTTGTGAAACAAGAGAGCGCACCAAAATTGTCACAGGCCAGTTTTTAAATATCCACTTACTCTAATGAGATTGAATAGAGAACCAGTTCAAGCTGCAAAAAGCCTTCAGTATAACTCAAGTTGCTGAATGAATTTGCCATATATTGGATAGTAAATAGATGAAACTCATTTTTTTAGGGCTGTCAATTTGATTAGATTAATCTACCAATTAATCAATTTAAATATCAATCACAATGTAAAAAATTAGTGGAAACTAATTAGAATTTTAATTGACCCCCAAACTCCCCCTGAATGCCACTTTTCCCCACCTAATATTTGACTTTGTAGCTCATAGTTATTTATATACTTACCTTACCTTATAAGGGTTAAAGGCATAGCCTTGCAGGTGTAGCACGTCAGGCTAAGGTAGCACCAGCCTAGGGCAGAGTGACCAAAAAGTCACTGGAAGCGAGTGAGGAAAAGTCGTAATGAAGAAGTGGCAAGGGAAAGCACAGAAGGAAGAGAGGAGTTGGACATGGGACAGGAGAGGCAGGAAAGATAAGTGTAAGTGCACCAACAAAGGTCTGTGGGAGCCCATGGAAAGTAACAGGGAGAGGGGGAAAGCAGGTGCAGGTGAGATAAGTGGATATGAAAGTGTGAAACCCTCTTCTATTCCTTGTTTGCTCCTATTCTTGCTCTTCCATCCTGTGTTGCCCTTAAATTGATAATGAATCCTTAAATCTCCACATAATGAAGTGTCACTGTATACCTCCGATCATTAAGATTACGTTTTTGCATCCTTCTGGTATGGGGTGGTTACATGGCAAAGGGCCTTCACTTACGTTTCATTATTTATCTGTCTAAGTTGTAGTTATTCTCTTTCCAATTGGATGTGTCACACAGAGATTGAACGAGTGTACGTAAGGATAGTAACTGCTATGTTAGCAACTGCACTTTCTGAGGCTTGCCTAGATGTTGGGCATGGCACAAGAAGAATCATGCCCAATGCCTTGGACATGACTCAAGGAGGAACTAAGGGATCTATTAAAATTCTATTAAAAACCAAAAAAATTGATTCAATGGCCCACAATCTTGATTAAATTTTTAAATTGATTGACAGCCCTAGTTTTTTTACATCAAACTACCAAAATGGACTGTGACTACAAGCAATGGACAGTATATCAATGATGTGCATGAAGAAAAAACTACTAATTTTGGATTCTATGAACTGATACAGGAAAGAAGTTAACTTCTGAAGATAGCAAAACTCTTTTACAAGCCCATTGCAACAGCTCTTTCAAAGATTGAGACCTGAATCAAGCTCTTTCATTAATAAAAAATTATGTTAAGTTCATATCTCATTGCCAAGCAATTCCAATTTACTACACCTGATAAACCATTCAAAAGTAAAGGATGTCATCACTGGATGCAGCAAAATAATATGCCTATTACATTTAGGTGAATGAATTGAATGAAATATGAATAAAGTGCTATGAGTGACTTGGATCCCTTTACCCTTTGATCAGTTCATTCAACATACCTAAAAAAGTAGGCAAGAAATTCTTTACAAGTGAGCCTCATAAAGACGCATGACAAAGGGATTCAATGCTAACAATACACCACAGGTTCACCTCATTGGTATTAGGTCTCCAAGATGTGAGCAAAAACATGCATGTGACACATTTGTAAAGTTGACTGATGAATAGCAATCTCCTGCAATAACTATTCAATGGAATGAACAGGAACTTGGGGAATGGAGTACTGGGTACATTATAACTTGTATACAGGAATGAAAGCAGCAGAGAGACCATCACCATTAAATGTATCAGTGCGGCAGGCAACCTCCCAGGCATTGATAAAATCAAAAGGTGGTATTCAGCTAACATTTCCAACACAGTGCAAGGCTCCTCCACCCCCTTCCTTTCTATCGCTACTGTATGCTGTTCATGCTCTGGGATGTTGCTCAATGAGCAGGTGCACCTGAGTTTTTGCACGAAGTAGACCAAACCAATTTGATTCTGAGCCCATGTATGAAGAAGGGAAAGCCTCCTTTATGAATGAGATGAGCAGGGGTGAGCATTCCCCCACAAGGAATTCTTGTTTAGACAAGGGAGGGAGAGAGAAAAAACCAGACAGTGAACTGAATTGTCCTCCTTCCTTCCACTGCATAGAAAGAAAGATTTCATTCAGGAGTGACTCTTAGCTGATCTATCCTTAAAATTTTAGAGCAAGTTTTTGGTTTGGCATGAATAAAATAGCATTGTTCAAGGAGGCAGTGTGCCTCCTTGAACATGATGGCTCATCGAATGGAGAGACACATCAAGCCAAACTTCATCAACGCTAGGACGCAAGGAAATTTTGGCTTGCATGCGGTTTATCATTTGTTGGATCTCTGGCTGTCTGCAGCAAAGATATATTGGCATCAAATTCAATGTGATAGCCAGCATATAATCCATCTGAAGTAACTGCATTGAAGTCTCACTAGAGAAATCTTTGGACATTTTCTCAATGAAATGAGAGCCATGATAGGGCCAGAGAACGTAACTGTCCTTATCATGGAATATTTGGCTCACCGAAGAATAGTAGTCCAAACTCATCCCATGTCATCGAATTCCTTCCAACCTACTGTTCCTATTTGAACCTCATTGAATTCACTCTCTCTCCATCCAAAACAGAGACAGCTAGGTTCTCTATCAGCTCCCATTAAAGATATAGGGAGTGTATTTTTTGCTAGTGGCTCAGCTAGCTCTGCTGAGGCCCCCAGCATCTGATGTCATTTTCAGGCTTAGCTTCTCAGCATTCTCATAGTTTGCTATGTTCCACTAGCAGCTGCTTGCCCATTAATGACATCATTCAACAACATGGTCATGCCTGGCCAACAAGTCTTTTTCACCAGCAGCTGCTAGCGACTGGAGAAAAAGACGTGCCCATAAATTGAGCTGCTGCTCAAGGTGTGCCTTTGGCACAATATCACAGAAACATTCTTGAACAAATTGTGGAAGACCCAATTGAGAGAGTCTACACTGTCGATTTATTCTGCAGAACATATCAGCATTCCAATTATTACATTAACAGATCATTGGAAAGAAAAGTAATTTCTGATAAAGTCATTCATTTCCATGTTGAGGAAGGTAAATTTCTTCACTGTCTAGCTTGTCTCTCCTTTCTCCTCTGTCTCAACATGAATTCCTTGAGGGGGAATGCTCACCCCTGCTCATCCCATTCATAAAGGAGGCTTTCCCTTCCCCATACATAGGCTCAGAATCAAGTTGGTTTGGTATATTGCAGACCATCCTTGGAATACAAGACACCAGACAATAGCTCCTTGACAATATACATGTAATGCTACTTCAGCAATCCCCCTGATCCTCATAAAATTTCTCATGAGTTTAATCATCTTCTTAAGGTCCATAGTGGTGGTCATGCTGCACTGCATGCCTCATGAAGCACTGTCACCATATTATACTGCTGGTTGTTCATGAGATATACATATGATGTGATGCTGGTGTGGGGCCCCACTCCCTGCTGTTTTCATAAACATGTAAAAGTGGTGCATGTACCCAGCCAGCCCATTCCCCAAGTTTCAATTGATACCATCCACTAATTTCTGCAGAAAACTGCCATTTACCTGTCAACTTTACTAATGGGTCACCTCGTAGGAAAACTACAAAAAAAAGCAACATCAAAATCAACATCATACAGTTACAACAAAGAAAAAGAAAAATTCTCTGACATGGAAATACAAAGCCTTACATTCAGCATAAGGGTTATTTTGACAAGGTCAGATAAACATGGCATGCAGATCAAGGAATGCTAAATAAAATTTTGCCTCATCAGGTTGAGAAAAGTGTCACAAGATGATGGGAAGTTGGTTTGCATTAGTAGAAGATTCTCATTTGAGGTAGTGTTTGGGGAGGCTTTTTTTGGCATTGCTATTAGAGAGAAAAGGCCAGGGCAGGTCCTAGTTTGCTTCAATGAATATAAGTTGGATTAATAGGATTCAATTCCACAGGCATTTAAGAAGTGCTGCATGGATAACTTCATCTCCAGGAAACAGAACAGCCATTCTGCATGCCAAAAATCAACGAATTGTTCAACTGTTTTCTCCTTTCAAAAACAGAATCTTTCTGCTGCAGATAATTATATATAATACGTACAAGTCTGCCAGGAATGACTTGCAAAGCAAGTTCTTCTGATTCTAGTCTATATGAAATAAGAAGGAAATATAGTTGAGATGAGCAATTCTTGCATGCATTCGTGGTCAGGGTAATTTGTGAAAATGGAGAATTGGAAAGGAAACAGTCTTTGTTTTAGAGACAACATGCAACCTAATCCTTGAAACTCTGATGATAAAATCAGCTTTCCCTGAATAATAACCAGAGGGAGAACACCAAGCAGTTGTTCTTGGATGAAGTGGCATTATGTTACAATATTTAGTTCTGTGTTCTTAGCCCTATAATCAAATTTTCCATCTCAACGAACTAATCTGTGATCAGCTGAAGAATACAATAAAGAAAGGAAATAGTAATCCAATCTTAAGCAAGAAACTAGGGAAAGAAATTAATAATAATACTAAACAAGGTGATTGATATGAAGGTAATGACCCATCATGCAAGGGGATGAACAGTCTAAGCCCATGGCATCCAATACATTTGTCACTTGCCATATTTTACTGTGTATTTTACTTTGTATCAGTCTTAATTGATGATGGTTTACAACCTCAAACCTACTTTCAATAGATTGCACATTCTTTTTATTAAGCATATATTTTGTATCGTGTGGTGAATATGGTGACATGATCTGCACAAGTTTTTCAAGCATCAAAATCCTACTGGACACCAAAGGTCAAAGCTGCAATAGAGCTTTTACTGTTGATATCCTGAATCCTTGTGCAGGAATCTTCTGGAATCTTCACCTTGTGCAGAATCCTTGTGCAACCAGTAGACTCTTTAAGAGTCAAAGGGTAATGAGGTTCATAAGATGAGTGTCAATGCCCATGATGACAAATGAAAGCAATAATGTGGACTAAGGGGAATTTTTGTTTACAAATGCCACAGTTTTATGGCCTGTCCTCACATCCATCTTTCCTTGAAATTTAATTTTCAGAGTCTCAGTTGACAAGTGCTAATCCCTTTTATGGTGGTCCTCTGGCCAGCAGGCAATGTCACTGCACAAGGATTTAGGATACAGACTTTACATGAATGAACTGAGTATATTCTGGAACTGCTCACCTTGAGGGCTGGGCATTATGGGAGTCCCTGGTCCAGGGGGTCCTGCTGACCCAGGTGGGCCCTATCAGAAGAAAAATCAGGTTTGTGATTTCAGAAACATAATATAAAATCTCAGTCATTAACAAGGTGAGCCTGAAAATTGCAAATATCATGAAACAAAAGCAATACTTGACTAAGGACTCCTGGATGGATCCAACAATGTAAGAAGATGGGGTGTACCTTAGTATCTCCCTTGAAAAATGTGTAAGATACTAAAATGTTAGAATGCATAAAGAATACATTTTCTAGTCAGCGACTACATGCACTCTTGCACAACTCTACATGGCTAACACAGGATCATATGATACATGCAAGTATATCAGTAGGACTCACAGCTGAGGTAAGGGGCTGGTGCCACTGGCCCCCAGGCCTCGGTCCAGCCATGGACATAGGGGGCATGGGTCCCATACTTGTGTTGGGAGGTGGGGGGCCACGCATCCCAGGTGGACCATATGCACCTGGTCCAGGACCCATGGGCCCACCTGGTGGCATCCCAGGACCAGGCCCCCCTGGACCTGGACCTCGAGGTGCTGTCATGTTGGGTCCCATTGGTCCCATTGCTGGTGGGCCTGTAAGATAATTGTCACTGTCATTCATGGCATCCAAAAAATTCACTTGAAGTCTAAGGATCATGCTAACATGGAAGCAAGCACATCATCAGCAGCCAAACAAACAAACATGATTCTGGGGTGATGAACTCTCTTTCATCTAAATAGACATCCAAATAAAAATTTTGGGTGAGAGCCTGGATGAAACTGATAGAGGTTTATTACATTTATATGCAATCAAACCACCTGATCACTGCCTTTGTGCCAAATGGCTATGATGTTATGGACAAGAATATTCAGTGAAGATAAAATTGATAAGAAGTTATCTTTCTGTGTGCAATCTTCATCTTCACTGGAATTTGTTAACTTGCATGTCACATGACACACCACTATGAAACATCATGCTGATACCAAAACACAAAACTCTCCCCTCTTTCCATTGCTAGCCATTCTGCAACATACCACTTGATTATACATTAGGGTGACCAGAATGTCCTGGTAAAACCAGGCCAGGCCATTTTCTCTGGAACAGCACTGTTTTTGAGTCACTGTCCTGCTCAGAAAACTATCCAGGGATTTTTATGTTTGGTGCCTCTCATTTGTAGCAAGTAGTTCATCAGCCCATTGTCAGCTGTAAATGTAAGGAAAATTTCTCAAATTTCCCTTTTAAAAAAGTCTTGTCACCCTATTATACATCAGTCATCTCTAGCTGGTGACAAGTACAAATCTCCTAGAAGTGAAAGGGATTGCACATCCTAAAGGGGGCTAGTGCAATTGTTAGTTACCTTGAGTTAATTTGAGTTAACTCAAATCCTGATTGAAGAAAGATTAGGTAGCTCTACTTATGCATGAGATACACTGGATAGACATATAATTCAACCCATGATCAGACCAAGTACAACCTCTTTCATCTATATCTACAAGTCCCTAACCCATATCCCTGCTCCACATAAAACTGCCTCGTTTCCTATGGTATTAACAGAAGTCAAGCAACTGCATATACCATATTAATCACTTTTTTTTTTCCTTTCAGCTAGAATTTCCCTAAAATCAGAATACAAGTTCTCCAAATAGCCATTTCCATTGGTTCCCCCTCAACAAAAATACGCTGTTCTGGGAAACTGAAAACTCCTATTTTTCAAAACTATAAGTAGATCGACAAAAAAATAAAAAGATGAAAGATGTCAAGGAGCGTTTATGCAACTGACATGAGGCAAGAATATACTGAATTTTGTGAAAACATCTGGCCACCAAATGAAAATTATGGCAAGCTAACTTGTGGCAAAGAAGGAGAGTTTTGCCTCTAGGTACCAGCTTACCAGTTGATGGATGTCAGTATCTTAATCAACACCCCAACAAAGCACTGGTGCAAGCAAAGGCACCATAGCTTACACACACATACATACATGCACATACATGCACACACATGCGCACACACACACACACACACACATTTGTAGTGGGTAGGAATGTGCTATGACTCTCCTCTGGTAGGGATAATAAATGTGCAAAGGAACCTATTTTAACCCTCGGAATGCCAAGATCGGGTCAAAATGACCCAATGGCCAGTCCTCTGAGGTTCCGTTGGATCGTTTCTTTTTTTGGTATCTACTTGGAAAATAAATACATAAATATCTTAAAAGGTATGTGTAGCTTCTATTCTGAACAAAAACCTCATTCGTTACGAGAAATATATATGGGTCAAAAATGACCCGATCTTGGTGTTTCGCGGGATGCAAATGATCTTGGCGTTCCAAGGGTTAACACAGAAAAAGGGGAAAAGGGAGAGAGTGAGGAGATTCAACTATGGTATGGTATGCAAGCAACACGTAGGGGAATGAGGAAATGTAGGCAAACATGGAGGATGCCTACCTTGCCAACCTACATATTCCCCTTCACCTGAAGGAAGAGAAGAACCAGAAATAGAAAGATGGAATTACTAATTCTCAAAATGAATGCCACTCATGACAACATAAATTGATGCATTACCAATAATCTAAAGCATACCCCAACTGGACTTATGCTTTTGGAAAATTTCCTCTGAATTGAAGTCATAAAGGTCCAGATAATTTGTATCAGAGGGTGACCTAATTTACAAAGCAGTTATAACTGAGCACTCTCACTGAAATTCAAATACAAAAGTTTCCTACAGAAAAATAACACAGGAAACACACTCAGCCATCCCTTGCTGGAGACAATCAATGAGAGATTGCTGGATCCCATCAGAAGTGCAGTTGATCCAGTTGGTGAGAAAGAGGGCAAAATTAATCTAGATTACTGTTCCTCTTCAATGGCCAAAAGAGTGCCAATCTCTTAAACTTGAAAAGCATCTGTATAAGAAGACCTTTATAAAGGTTGAAATATGAACCAATCACAACTCTTATTCAGAATAAAATTTGAGTAGTTATTTGAGTTGAAATAACCAAAATGACAAACTGTGGTTAAAACACATCTAATAGGATAAGACCTTAATCACAGAATGACCAAGCTTTTCATTTCACATTTTGTCCTAGTGAGATTTAAAATGTATCCCAATGAACAACATACATTAATATGACAAGAATTGGTAAAGGGGCACACCAATACAATTATGCAACCATGGCAAAGAATAGCAAGCACCAGATATTGCAAGCTTCATCTAGCTCTTGCTCTTACTCACCACACACTCACTCTCTCTCTCTGAAGATATAGTTGGACATGTAACATGTAATCAGGAAACTTCTTGTATATGTGTAAAAATGCTTGACAGTGAATTGCATAACCTCCACTCCCTCAAAACATAGAGATAACCGATCTTGGCATTCCGAGGGTTAAAATAGGTTCCTTTGCACATTTATTATCCCTACCAGAGGAGAGTCATAGCACATTCCTACCCACTACAAATGTGTGTGTGTGTGTGTGTGTGTGTGTGTGTGTGTGTGTGTGTGTGTGTGCGTGTGAGTGTGCACGCAACCATATCTCTATGTTTTGAGGGAGTGGAGGTTATGCAATTCACTGTCAAGCATTTTTACACATATACAAGAAGTTTCCTGATTACATGTTACATGTCCAACTATATCTTCAGAGAGGGAAGAACAGGTCCATACTTTGTTAAAGCACCTGTAATCAGGGTCACAAACACACACACACAATGTGTAGAGAGTAGGAGACAATTCAAGCTGTGCTAACACCCCAATGGGTGCTTTAATTCCATCTATTCTTTCTCTACCACCCATCCAAAGGCATAAAGATTGGTTTCTCTCATTTGGCTATATGGATGGATGAGTGAATAGTTTGATGCAAGTTCCAAAAAAATTGGAAACTATGAAGGATGAGTGACTTCATATGGCATATTGGTAGATATAGTACTGAAACTACATGAATCAGTTTACAATTAGTTCAGAAAATACATTGGTTGGTTTAAAACAAATAAATTGAAGAGTGCTTTGTTTGAAAGTGTACTAGGTAAATCCAGTTAATATATGGCAATGAAATGCTGCACACACAAGAACCTGAAGGCTAAACTAAAAAAAATGAAAGACCAAAGAGCATCATATCATGTAAAGATTGAAGTGAGATGCAACAAGGTGTCAAGGGGGTATGTCTCCATCTGCATTAGTAGAGTTTAGAACTAAACTCTACTAATTAATTAGGTAATTATTGCCTATGTTAAATCACTTGGTCATTCTAAGGTTAAGGTAGTAACACTCATTTATATGGTTAAATTATGAGATGGCATCTCCAGTACAGGGTGATATTCAGAAGCAGTTTACCCTGACAAAGAACCACCTCATGGGAATGGACTGAGAAAGACCCATTAAAATTTACATATTACTTATTGCATATCAATCTAGATGGAAGCATGAAGTTGGAAGTTGGCTTGTATTGGTTTGTGTCTCCACACAGAAAGTCCTGATAGTAACCACTGCCAACATTCACCTCACAAACATACAGTGCAAATCATGTTGCCTGAGATTTGACAACATTTTTGCAGGATTTCCAGTGATTACATCTTTGACTAGCCAGTACCCAGACATGTGACTAGATTTGAGTTATCCAGACTCTCCAATCCAAGCACTCAATCCTTTTCTACCTCAAGGAAGTTGGGAAAAATCATCCCTTCCCCCCCCCTTTCCCTTCCTCCAACCTTTCCTCTTCTTTCCTCCATTACCCCATGGACTTAAACCCCATTCTCACATGCAAGAAACTGTGGGAACAGTTTCCCTATCATCAATCATGAGCTCATGTTGAGTTGAGCCTCAGTCAACAAGATTTGCAAGCCATGTTTGAGTCTGAAAGTGGACATTTTTAGCATTTGCTAGGAGAGAACACAGAACAAGCCCGTGCAATCAACTTCACATTGTCATCTAGGTTTATATAGAGTAAGCAATATTTATACAGTTTCATAGTTGTATGTCAATTTATTCTCCAGAGCAGGAGTACACAACCTGTGGACTGTGGTCCAGATCCAGACTACAAGTTCCTGTCTTCTAGAAACCAGACTATGGTGGCCATCCATATAAAATTTACCAGATAGCACAGAACTCTAAGCCTCTGTCTGAAAAAAATCTTGAGTCAAGATTCTTGGCCCTATTTGTATGGATTCTTAGGTCATGCTCAAAATTTAACAGCAATTTGTGCACCCTGAAACTCACTTTTTCCCCTTTATTTGGTAGGTAAACATGGATGTTTCACATGATGCAAGTGCAAGGGTTACATTGCCTCTGTCTCAACACTGAGTTGTATCTATCCATGTGGCAACCCACACCAAGAGTGACAGCCATAAGCCAAAATGGTCTTGGACAGGAGTTATTTAGAAGTGCAAGTGGCAACACCAAAGCAAAAGTTGTGTATCCATGTCACAGGTGAAGAAAAATCTAAATCAGCAGCTTAAATTCAAGAAAAAAAACCTCTACTTGTATTTGAAACCCTGCTGCAAGAATCTCCTTTAAGCTTGTTGCACTACCTCCAATAAGAACTTTTCCATTGGGTCATTGGATGCTCATTCAGAATGCTTTTTTTTTTCTCTGGCAAAGTTTGTAAGAAAGATCCTAGAAATGGAACTGAGGTTGAATGGTATGAGGCATGAGCCAAAAATGTATTGTTCTTGCATGGAATTCTTTGACTGTCTTGATGCAATGCAGAATTGTCAGCACAGATGAAAAAAAAAAAAAACTAAAAAAAATTACTGCAATTGCTCAGTGATGTTGTGTTCAGTGGATAATATGTTTTCTAGCAGGGCCCACTTCACTCTCATTAACTTAGTGTCCAGAAATACAGCCCTCTTTCCATAATTTTACAAGGACTTGTCCATGACTCTAGTTGCTGTCAAGGTCAACCTACAGAGGACACTATTTTTGTGCACTTTTTGTCTGCTTTTCCTAGCCCCACAGCCTGTGCTTGTCCCTTTGGCAAAAATAGTCTTATAGAATGAAAGAAGTACCAACAGCTTCCCCCCCCCCCCCCACTCCACCAAATTTCATCTCTAATCATTCTTATTGAAATTTTCTAAGTGCAATCAGTTCATGTGTCAGAATTTTACTTCTGGACAGCCAGATCTCTGGGACATCAGTTTAATGAACCTTCCAACATACTAGTTGGGCACTCCTGCTCTGCAGTTTCTTTTTCTGGGTAAACTTGTAAAAATCACTTGGTAATACCAACCAGTACAGATCCAATAAAGAGTGACTTTTCACAGTTATCAATTTTTAAATGACAAAAAAATTATATTCCAACACAAAAAACTTCTGTTCTGGTCACCCAGATGTCACGATTTTAGAATCCAAGTAAGGCATCTTACCTGGTCTGGTGGGATCCATGCTATTGGGCATCATGGGCTGACCAGGAGGCTAAAACAAAGATAGAATTGAATTGCATTCTTTTTCCAGCACTTCATCCCAAACCTCCATCTACAGGGTGCCCAGTAGAAAACCAAAGGATTGCAATTAGCACGCCTTTAACAATGAAATGATGTTTTCTATCGACAAGTATACATCTATATTTATGCTGCTTGATTGTGATTTGTTGTTTTCATAAACGAATGTAAATAATAAAATGTAATTTCTATTTCAGATTGGATTCATTAATACCCATGTAAATCCTTTGTGAATAATCTTGAATAAATCCTTAATTAAAAAAATAATCCCTTTGGTTTTCTATTGGGCACCCTGTACAATAAAGGTTACAGTTAGTGGAAACCAGAATCTCCATCTTCACCATCAAAATGAAACATCAATCACAAAAAAAACTATGCAAAAAAATTAGCTTCATCTACCTCTTTCTGAAATGAATGAAAATAATATTTTAAAAAATGAAATGAAATATGAAATCAATCCCATTAGAGGCATATAAGGCCTGCCCCTACTGTTCACTCTACTTGAAGTGAGAGAAATCTTTGATTAACAAGGAGTGAAGAATTAGTCATATAAGTTTAGTTTGTAATTTGCTCAATGGTCTGCTGACAGAGTAAACAATGAGTACTTACCCATTCCCTGCTGAAGTGAAAAATAACCATTCTGGTCATATCAATGATCATACCTCAGTTGACTGAATGTTGAATGTTTCACTGCCCAACCATTCTTTGGTCAAAAGTTCCCCCCCTTCCCCCAGGCAAAAGAACTATTAAATGAAAATGTCATCCTGATAGCAATGTATAGAAATGGCATAGTATATCTCCTTGTGCTTCCTCTGTGGGTTACAAAATTGGCTTTTGGCAGGCCGAATGTCACATTTCCCTGACCTATGATATGAACACCTGGACATGAATTCTCATTCACAACCTAGTCAAGAATAGGTGGCTAATTGCAATTTATCGAGAATTTAAAGGTAGTTTCCAAAATCCACTTTGAATCATTCATCACAAGAGAGAAGGATGATAAGGAGAGAATACTCACGCCATTGAACTCTCGAATCCCCATCCTCATGCCAGGCCGAGGAGGTCCACCGGGGTATCGTGGGGACATGAAAGGCTGGAAAGATGCACGAGAATTCATATACTTTGTTTCCCATATCATTATGTTCCTCTATAAGCAGATATGTTATACTACTGAATCTGATTCATTCCAATTGCATTTCCTATTGAATTGAATTGATTTCCCTTAATAAGGGTGAAGCTAAACTGAAGCATTTTTACTGGTAGGGGGTATTTCTGTTCCCATGTATCACTAAAGAGTGTGGTCCTGTTTAATGTGTTTACCACCATGGCCACATTGGTCTGCTGACTTTGCTGGGCCAAAATAAATTGTTACATCCCTTGGAGAAGATGAAGCATGGGGCACACTGGTGCACCCCATGGCACAGGAAAAGTGACTTAGTGAGGTGTGCCAGAGTGCCCCATGGTGGTCAACCTGTTAAAACACAAAAGGTGTGAGACATGTTGGCATGCTACAGAGTCATGTGGGGATTTTATACTATACATCCCACTTTTTGGGATTTTATACTATATTCACATAAAGGGTGTCTTGGGAGGGACTTCTGTCCCTCCCAAGACCATTACAGCATGGTGTAGCTTGCAAAAAATGACACTATCGAGAAAATAAAAAATTTGATGCAGCATATAGAACATGAAGCATGAACCATACCTATACCAATCATGAACCTTCACTTTGGTACTGATACTGGTGAAGCATCACTGGGGAGGGACTACATGGACACCCTGTGCTGTGTCTGGATACATGTAAGGAGTTTTATGTAGGGCTATAATGAGATGCTCCTACCCTGAAACATTATTATGGAAAGTGAGAGAGCATCCTGTATTGAATACTTCCTCTAAAGAGCATGTGTATTGAGAGTGAGCCAGCCAAATGGAGCTGTCCCCTGTACCTCTCTAGTTCTACAGACAATTACTGCATGTGCTAAACAGGAGACAATCTTACAAAATATCTCAAACTCCTCCCCTCAGTGAAACATAGTGGTCCACAGACCCCCCTAGGCACAATCAACCTGAATTTGCATTCCACTGCCATGGAAAATTTTTTGTTTGCAAATTTCTCTCATTTTTCTCTGAGTCCATGGTTAAGTCCAGCCTTACTATATCCAAAAAAGTGGCTGAGAATGAAAAAATGGAGACAAAAGAACCACTTCAACTCTGGCTTTTCCAAAGCTTTTGACAGAAGGATATAAGATGAACCCAACACCAATAAGCAAGTACTCTGACATGAACATGCATAAGAAACAGAAACAGGCTGAAACAGAAGCAAGATATGAAGAATATCTAGGACCTGCATCAGGAAGAGTATGGTGATGAAGGAAAACTGTACAGTGCAACCAAGCTCTATCTTTTGAACTTCTTAATAGCTCTTTATTGATGTCCATAAGCACAAATATCTATATTGCAAGAAAAAATGCACAATTAGAAATGCCAAAGTAAACTCTAACTCAATAGTCCACTTGGTCACAGAATGACCAGGAGGGTATACCTCATAGTTCTGTCCCAGGCTGATACCTAAAAAGTCAATGATGACACTGATAGTGTACTACTGATACCTCAGCTTAATGCTGGTTCACATTTGCTCCAATACCTAAGTTTCTTAGGCTGAGGATCCATTAAGGTCTGGCCACATGACATGGCAGGCATTCTAAACAGAGCTGTTGGGTGTTCAATATTCATCTGAAATCACCCCAACACTTAATTTAACGATGACCAATCATATTGAAATTACATCTTAATATAAAATTAAGAGTAAAAAAACTCATTTCAATGCAAAAGAGAAACTGAACATAGGCTTTTTGTTTTTCTAGAAAACAAGTACCAAAACAAGGTAATCTGATTACAAGGAATGCTTGTCTCTGACAAAAAAAGAATCACAACTGCACAACATTACTACAAAATATACTATGTTCAAAGAAGAGCAATTTTTTCAACAATACACATGAGGGACAAAATCTCAAGGTATTTCCCCTGGTCTATGAACAAATGGATGAACTACAATGGGTATTCATTTAAACCTACAACCCCAGCAGTGGTTCTGTGAAGATGCACTTTTCTCTTGCCATAAACCACTTCCTAAGCCTATATGATACTTGGGCATTGGTTATAAGTAGGCTCTTTTCTCAGAACTAATCACCCAGCACCTTATTTCATGAATATTCACCGAATTTGACCCTTTGGATTGGTACACAAAGCATCTTACTCAGGTGACTTTAAAGTCCTTAAATTGTCCATGAGTTGGTTCATGCCAGGAAAAAAAATTCCCTTGAAAGCTACTCCTTTCATGATTTTTGGAGGAAGTTGTACATCAGCATTCCATCCTTTGACTAATTTCTTCTCTTTTTTGAGAACCTCAAACTCAGTCTATCATGAAGCTTAGATTAGGCAGATTAAAAGTCCAGTCAATACATTATATCAAAAACCAAAGAGCACATGGAAAGTTCCAAAATCTTGAGTGTGAACAGGAAAGTGCTACCTTATAGGATCACTGCTGAAGTTGCTCAATTACATGACCATCCTGTACTCTATTATTCCTTAACTTACTGGTAGGAATATCTTGTTTGGCATGTCGGTGAATGCAAGAGAAGCATAAGGTTGAAACTAATAAACTGGTGAAAAAAATAAAGGTATTACATCAAATCTCATCATTGTACTATACTACTGACTTACAGCAACCTCACAAGATCTCATCTGCATTCTCATAATCATAACATGGTTCTACCTAGAAATGCAATGGCCTATCATTCATGCAATAAAACCCAAAACCTCATTTGCTCTTTCTTATGAGATTATCTCCTGCAAGTGAACTGAACTAGGCTAAACACATAAGTATTCTTGCAAACTGCAAGATTTAAAACAAATATATATGACAACTGATTTGTCAATGTACAAAGTTGTGCAAAGGTGGTCTAAAAATACCAAGTAAACTTTTTTATTTTTTGTTTCAGTCACTCATTCAAAACTGAAAGGATAAATCTGAAACAAAAGTAATATTAAAAAAACAAGTTTACTAGGTATTGTTTGAGCACCCTGTATATTAGAAGGAACAAGAATTACATAAGTAAATTGTTTCAGGAAGTGAGGATTGAAACTCAAAGTTATACCCTATACAGAAATATGCAAGATGACCTGAGCCCTAAATCATGACTGTCCTTTAACTCAGCTAGCATACCCAATAATGCTCTATCTACTGCTTAACTGAAGCACCCAAGAATCCCCAAGTGAAAAATCACCATTGCACTTATAAACTGTACAAAGGTGCAACTACTCAATATAACTTTTTTTTGTGAGGAAATTTTGTCAAGAGTGATGCTCATATGAAATCACAGATGTAATACTTAATAGCTAATGGAGCATCACGTTCAACTAGAATTGAACTCAATAGCCTAGACGTGAAAAGATGTAACTTACTCCAGTTTCTACAGAGTCCATACTTCCTCTCTCTCAGAATGAGCTTAACTAATTCTTCTCTTTCCATGATTCATTTGGATATTAAATCAAATCTGAGCATGAGTTGCTACTATCACAAAAATTATGCTGTACTTGTAGTTATGTTCTGAGATCTAATAACATCCACACAGTCAAGGGGCACCAGTAAGCAGCATATGTGATGATGAAAACCACCATGATGCAAGTTGAAGACTAGCATGCAAAGACACATTTACTAGTAAGCATGCACAAAGTTGTGGAGACAAGGAAAATTGAGGGAGAATGTTTTGAGTGTGTACCCAGGTGCAGCTTACCTGACTTGGTATCATCTGGGGGGGTGTGGGGTGGGGGGACGGCTGAGAGGAAGGTGATGGCCGCATTTGGGAATTCTACAACAAAAGATACACTCTCCAGAAACCACACACCCAACATGGACCAAGACCAACAACACAACACCTACCAGCAAATTATCAATTTATAAACATAAGAAAAGCTGACATGTAAATAAATATTTTCTGAAATTTTCAATTTTCTACTTATGACAGTTCTTTATACCTATCTGATCAAAAATACTGGTTTAAATTTCAGGCATTATAATGTGTCCTTCATCACCATACATCATCCAAGTTAATGGATGAAACTGAAAATGCAGACACACATTCAACAACAAAAAAATTATCACTTCAAATAAAAACATGGTTTGGCTTAGGTATTCCTTAGGGAGATGGCACATGCATTGTGGAGTGGGATGCAAAGATGGAATTTTCAATACTGACCGGAAAGAAACCCCCTGGAGGCATTGGACCACCACCCATCCCATCGTTTGGGGGGATTTGGGCCAAAGGACTAGGAGCAGGACCTGCATTCTGCAAAGATAAAATATATAATAATAAATATATATTTTTATTGTCCACAAAAGTGAAATAGTTCCAACCAAAAATTAGAGGCGCTTGACACATTGATGCATTCCGATGTAATGCGTACTGTCCACCGTCACATTGTTGAATTGCATGATTGTGGTGAGCAAGGATGTGTTTCGACGGACGGTTTGGAGATTGAAGTAGATTCCCCTCCCCCCTTAACATAGCGGAATTAGTGTCGTCACTAGTCCTCCCATTCCAGCTCAGCAAACTTAGTGGATAATCCCCCACATAGGAATATCATGAAGGCGTTACTAGTAGAACGACATTCAGAAGGAAGGCACTTGTTATACGGCATATGGGGATGGAAGGTTCGTGAGACGGCGGAAGGGACAGTTAGAAGAATCATGTGCCCCGAGGCTGTACATCGAAATCCCATCTTTCCATTCCACCTTCTCTCCAGCACAAGAACCTCAGCGACCTCAGCTTTGTCCTTCATGGGCCCCAACATTTTTGCGGGGGGCTGATACACATGTGCGAGGCATCCCAGGAAAAGAATGAGCGGGTAAGGGGGCCACGTACGACCGGTGAGCCATGACAAGGTTGACCTTCTTGCCTTCTACTAAATACAAGAACCTTCCCTGCTCCAATAATCAAGCATCACGCACTTCCTGTTCCACAAATATGCAGCGAAGAACGGAGAAAAAAAATTTTTATGCGCGGTCTCCTAGAACCGTCATTTCCGCGTCCTGAATTGCAGCATACTCGTATTCGGAGTGATTTGTCACGGTCACAGTGAAGGAGGAATGTTGACATGAAAGCGGAATTTTGCATGGCTGCGATACACGAAAATGTCAATGTGAAAGAATGCTCCGCTCTGACGTATGCATGATACGGCCCATGGCATTTAAATCTTTTTTCTTGCTCATTCCGTTGGCAGAGTATCAGCAAGCTTTGGCAAGTGGGAGCAGCGTATACACCGCATGTTGTGACGTGGACACAACTTGGATTGGGTTTGAATTTCGCGGATCATCCTCACCCACAGGCAAAGTAGACCTTAGTGATAGTGATGGGGCAAGGGAGTCAAGTAATTTTGGTCTATGACTCCACACCACCACCTCCCACGTATGGGAGGAAGAAGAGTGGGATTCTGCAAAGATGAGAACCGAGGGGGAAAAATGTAAAGGAAGGGACTCGGGTGTACAATACGGGTGATCGACTAGTGTGGCCAAGTCCTGGACCACGTGGAACGCCATTCGCTCCTCTCCCGCTCTTTCCCTGCGTCATCACAAGCTCCATAGAGCCCTCCTCAGCTACCACTTCCCCCTCCTCCACTCTTAAAAATACCAATCCCAGTTTGGATTTGGGGAAAAGTAAAACAACCTACAGATATCGAACTCGAAGAAACGTCGTTTTCTAATTTTGACTTCTTCGAACATTGGGATCTAATGGATCTTTACGAATGTGCGCACCTCTACCAACAGCAACAGGGGGATCGGAGAAAATCTGGAGTCATGCGCATGGGAGGTTGGGGTATCCAAGGGCGGAGCTCAGCTCACCCTGCCTCCAAAATCAGGAATTCTGCGAAAACAGCCCGAACATCTGCCCGAACCCGTCGGATTTCAGAGGATCTATAAATCGCGAGCACGTCTGGACCTGCGCACACATCCTCCCCACCCCTCTCGCACATCATGCGATGAATGATGGTCGGGTATCGAAGGGAACAAAATTTCTTCAAAGAATGAATGTATTTATTCTAGGGGTATGTGACGTATAGTATGACCGACGTGACAGTAACTACTGAACAGGTTCATCATTGATGAGGTTTACTGAGGTCAATCGGGAGAAAAGCCTGGCTCATGGAGGAACCAGGAAACAAAGGGGAAAACGGAACGTCCTTTCCAGGGTCTCCCCTATCGATTCAGTCCCTTCTGCTCCCCCTCTGCATCAGCAGATTCTCCTACCGATATCTGGGTTTATCAACGACCAGCATCAGGAGTGGACCACCCTCAAATGCACGTTTTAAACAAAAAAAGTTACATGAAAATGGATTTTTGTATACCCGCCTATGAGTGACAATTTGAGGAAACCTTGAAAACAAGCGAGACAAGGGGTGAAAGGCGAGGATGCATGTAGCAAAAGCCCTCCTTTTTTTTTATTGGGGGGGAGGAGGGGGGGGTGTCACATGTCAGACTCGGCTTGTCAAAGCAGATCCTCTTGACACCTTTTGATTTAAAGCGCAGAATTTCAACACGTGGGAAACGGGGGAAGGAGACGTGGAATGCTCTACGTTTGCTACCTATGTGATTTACGTGCAATGTGCACCCCATAGGAAACCCAACTTGTTCCCTCTCAACTGAACAAGTACCGTCGATAAGCTATTAACGAGTTTATCGAGACCAACTAAATACGCTTCCATTATCCAGCTGTATGGTTAATTAAAACTCAATAAATAAAGACTAAAAAAAAATATGAAAAATTCTAGGAACGTTTCGTCTGGGGGGGGGGGGAAGGGAGGCAGCTCAAGGTCATTTTCAATCTCGACCTCCGCCGCTCTCCCGCCATCATTAAAAAAAAAATCCACCGTCTACTTCAGGAGGGACGAGGGAGAATTCGAAAAAGGCATTTTCGCAACCACGAAGTGAAAGCAGTCGGAGTTAGAGGGATGGAAAGAGAAAGAAGGAAAGACGACGAAAGGGTTTCGTATCGCGATGTGACATGGCGAGAGAGAACAGCACTGAGTGACCGACCCCCACATAGAGTAGCGTTCATCATCATTCTGCTTCCACGTGTTGACCATCGTTTCTAGACAAAGGTCAGGAGAGAGAGAGAGAGAGAGAGGGGGGGGAAGGGGCATACGTGCAGCACGCACAAACACACAAGGGAAGCTGTTTTACATAGCCTCAAGGTATCTCGCTCTCATTTTCGACGCCTTACCTCCCCTAGTTTTCCGCCATTACCAGTAAAAAAATTTCAGAGTTGACACCGACAGCATGAAGTTTCATTTGTCATGGAGATTTTCTCCTTACGCCTCTCTCTAGTGAGAGGCAAGCAAGAGAGACAGAGAGCTCTTACGAGAGGACACTAACCCCCAAGTTATATTCCCACCGACATATCACTCTCATCGTTAAAAAGTGCCTTACGATTCCAGCTCCCCGGCTTTTCTTTTAAATCGACGAATGAATAAGGGCCAAAGAGTCATAGGCGGCATCGATAATGAAGGTGTCTCAATTAATTGCCAGTGCTGCTCTTCATTGATACAGCCGTCGTATAATGAGCCCCATAAAAGCCCATTACGAGAACCCTTTTTTGTCACTTGCTGAATGAATTCACTCCCCGTAATGACAAGACAGCTTGTGCACGTGATGCGGGGTAAACATTATGAAAAGCCCTACAGAGATTACATCATCTGCTAGAGTAATTAATCTCGTTTGTGGAGACAGAAAGAAAGGGAGATCTGGTTGCATCTCTGATTCTTCGGGTTCAGTTTAGTCATTCATGCTGCCTTTGTATTTGATGGTGTTCTCTCGTTCTCTCTGGTTTCCTGGTTAGCAGCAACGTCAGAAAGGCAGTCAGAAATACATCCCTAAAAATAAAACTATTATTTAGAAAATCACAATATTCTGATGTGAAACCTCTACTACTAACTCATTTTTCTTCTCTCTCATTTCAGGAACGGTCCCAATGTAAATTGACAGAGATCAGCCAGAGGGGAAGAGAAAAGAAAAAGGGAAGCGAAGGGGGAGAGCTCGGGATCCTTGAACATGGCCGAGGAGACGACTATCGGGAGGAGGAAAAAAAAGTAAAAGAGAAAGGGGAGAGAGAGGGAGAAGGAGAGGGGAACAACAAGTGAAGGAAGAAGAGGGGAAAAGGCAGAAAATGAGAGGGAGGGCTGAGATCCCGTTGGCGCTATGACACGGATGCCAGATTCCTTGTCCCTTCCACTTATTTCCTTCCCCGTGAATAGTCTTCCTACAACCACGGGAGAGAGACCTGGATGAGGAAAATACTTACAAACCTCATCATCACCCACTTAACCATTCTTTTATTCACTCATAAAAGGTAGGCAAATTGATTACTCATCAACCAAGGAAATGGTCATAACCAAAAAAGTACGTATTACGGTAGTTATTAACATAGTAACAACTACTTACTAATTCCTGTAAGTCAGACATAACCAAATGTACTTGCATGTCATGTAAAAATTAGGCTATTTTGCAACAAAAGACGTAATAGGGTATGAAGTTTCTGTCCCTTAAAAAAAAAAATTCATTCACTTTTTGTCCCTAAGGTGTAGGGGTCAATCATCATCCGTGTTTTAATTATGTTAAAATCGATAGCAGGAATTCTTGTTTTTCTTACAATAGAAGGATCATAAGATACTTGAAAGTCCCTACATTGCAAATGCAATGTGCCAAGCGTAAATGGTGCCATGGATAAGGAGAAAGTACATTCGAAATGGTTAGGATTCTGACATTATATCTGGCAACCGTGAATTCGTCTATCAGTCAATTCGTCTCTCTCCCTCCCTCTACGTCTCTCCCTTTCCGTCTTTCTCTTTGGTGTTCTTGCTCTCGCGCGCTCTCGCTCGCTCGCTCTCTCTCTCTCTCTCTAATTCTTCCCCGGATCAATAATATGCAGGGCAAGCGGAGGAGACGGGAGGAAAAGATGAAGGAAGGAAGAAAGGAAGGAGGGAGGAAAGGAAGGAGGGAGGAAAGGAAGGAAGGAGGAAAGGAAAGAAGAAAGGAAGGAAATAAGAATGAAAGAAAGAAAAATGAAAGAAAGAAAGGCAGAAAGCAGGAAGGAAGGAAAGAAGAAGGAAAAAAGGAAGAGTGGGCACCCGTTGAGAAGCACGTAGACCAGGGGCAGGGAAGCACCTGCACAGAAGAGAGATACCGTATGGCACCTATGAAGAATTCCCTTGACGCATCTCCTGTTCTTGCTTTGTAAGAACCCAGCGGTTCGGAGTCAGAAATCCCCAAAATATTGTAGTACTTATCTATCCCCCCAAATGAATCTAACGATATAGAGGATGAAAAGGTGGCTCCAAAATAATATCCAAGCCAAAAACATTTGTTTGTAACTTACATTCAAATCTATTCATCAGCATTGCCTCAGACAGTAATCCTTGATGTTCGGACGTATCTTTCTCCCATCACCACGTTGGTGCTGAACCTTAATGTTATTGCATTGGCCCGTACATTATTTCATCATAACCTATTTATTAACTCCAACAAACATGAACATAAAAAACGTACAGTATATACAGGATGACCCAAAAACAAGGGCACTCTTTTCAATGCGCATTCTAGGTGTGATGCTTTCAAGGATATTTTTTCCGGTTACATGTAATGGAAAGAAGAAAGACTTAGCTACATATGCCTTTTTCAGATTCGAAATTCGTTAAAGGGTAACTTAGAAAAAACTACTGAATTACGGTTACGAAAAATCGGCGTTGCTCTCAACCATCAAAAATATCCTTGACAGCATCACACCTAAAATGCACGTTGAAAAGAGTGCCCTTTTTGGGCCACCCTGTATATATATCGTCTCTTACACTAAACATAAAGAAGTACAACCTACATTGCTTCCCCCTCCGGCTGCGGACGTTTCGTAGGGTATGTTTGGTAACTAATATCTATTTTAGGCGTATTACCTGGAAAATACACCTCCCGCCAGGACCAACAATAATGCGGCTATGCACCGAGTTCTTCATTGGCAATCACCCTATAACTTTTTTTAAAAGTTATATGCTACATTTGTATCACTTGCATGCGTGCTGACAAGGACAAACAATATTTTCCCTCCTCCTCTCATTTCCGTAACAGTATGTAACGTTTGGTATGATAGCGTATTGCGCGAGAGTCCCCACCGTCCAAATACGGAGACGGTTCCACCTCTGCAGGGGAACGAATGAATGAATGTGAAGTGGTGTCGGCCTAGATGGCTCTCCTGTTTCCCTCCCAATAAGATAAGAGAGGAGGTATACTACTGCACCCAATCCATAGGCAAGTTCGGGCCCGGGCCCCCATATTGAAGCCTTCGTCGTTTGTGACCGGATAAGGCCTAAAGAATGAGCTGCGCGAGAAGTAGTCGGACTTAAAAAAAAATAATAATAATTTTTCCAAACCGTTCCTGTTTCGCGTCCAATTTCATCTCCACTAACTTCCCAGTTTATATCCTGAAGACTGGAGTAAGGACTCACTATTATAGATGGTGCCACTTCAACAGCCTCTTCTAACTTATTTTACCACTTCAAAGAACCTCTCGATCTTGTGCTATGAACACGTGCCATTGCAACCCAATTATGGGAAGATATTTCTTTCCCGTTTGGTCTTCCTGTTTGGGGGTCTCCATCAGGAGGAAAAAGACGATTCCGTGAAACTCAACAGTTGCTTTCAAGTCTGTAAAAATTGATGTTATGGTAGCCAATTGTGCAAATTATGCTCTCGTACATTACGGCACGAGACAATGCGCGATTTTGAAAATCTCCATGTGGGAAATTAAAAAAAAGTCTCAATGGAATTTTAGTTAAAGTATCATGGCATGGACTCAAGATTTCACTCGCTTCCATGAGAACTTTCTTTAAAAAATAAAAATAAAACCGGTTTCACGGGTGGGATACGAAACGATGATGTGTCAAGGAAATGACAGCTGCGAGGAACACTGCAGCCCGTACAGAAAAAGTTTCAACATGTTGAAATTGAAACCGGTGAATCAACGGTGATTCACCGTTGATTCACCGGTTTTCAACGTCTGTTCAACAGGGGTTCA
>CAJPEV010001071.1:0-23661 GCA_905338385.1 Darwinula stevensoni
AATTTAACTCCTTGGTGATGGAGTAAATTCCCTCCTTTCCCAGAGTGAAAGGGGGGTGAAACTGGAGTTAGCTATTTTGCTCTCTTTTTTGAGAAAAATCACTCCCCTTTTTCTAAGAGTGTAGTTTGAGCACTTCTCTTCCGTGGCACGGCGTTGAACATTCACAGATCTACCATTAAAATTTGTGGGGAAGGGAAAGAAAGGAAAAACAGACCATGTCATCATAGTTGATGCCTGGCTTCCTGGATTTGAGTTGTCGACCGAGGCCTATGTTGCAGGCAAGTGAATTGTGTGTGATTGCTCCCATAAGTCCAGCTAGTGTTCAGTCCGTTTCTCCTCATTTTCCTGCGTATCCTTGCAGTTGGGATCCACAAGAGCACCTAGTGACTACCGAAAGGCTAATAACATTTCGTTTTGGACGTGGATTAAACATATTAAAGGAGGTACGTTTAGGAGAAACTTGTGATAAAGACTTGGGAATGACCCATGCCTCGGTTCCAGGCTGGACTGGGCAAGAGCTATCCGAAGGAGCCTCTCTTCATTCGAACATCAACAAAGTTTGTAAATGGGGCATTTAGCCTACTCTTAGCACTGAGGTATGCAAACCGAGGAGGAGCGCCAATAGGCAAGGGCGTCAAAACCGACCGGGCAGGGTGACTGACTCCAGGAGTTGCGTTGTCAAAGCAGGTTTGCAATGATTTCGGCTCTGAGTAGCATAGCGTGCGATTGAGAGACCGTATGTAGAAACCTTGGGTGTAAGAGATGAGGGATCATACGCGAATCGTAATGTACAGGGTGGCCCGAAAGTCGCGTTACCCCTCCCCTGTAAAGCAATCGTTCTTAAGCTTTTTTTTTATAAACACCATTTGTTGTGCAATACTGACAATACATCATTGTCTTTGCACCACTGAATTCGTCTCCAAGTCCTCTAGGACATCTTGCGTAGTACTTGTGCGAAAGCGGCCACTTATGCAGCGCTCAATTCTTCCATCGTACTATTTGCCGAAACTTTTTCCTTGATGAAGCCCCTCAAGGAGCTGTCTGGAGTCGTTTTATCTGGTTGCCACGATAGAGGAGGGGGTGATGTTGGTGATCCTGGTGTTGGTGATCCATCGTTCAAGGAGCGTTTCATTCAGCTCAAAATGGCCAGTGGTCGCTTTAGTACAAGTGACTCCACAAATGCTATGCAAGATGATTTATTGCTGCCTCGGATCCCAATTGAAACATAGCCGATAGGTCAGTGCAGTGCTTCCTTGAAATGAAGAAAGTGTCCATCTGTGTCGCATAATCGACACAGACCTTTTCCCCAAAGTTGGCTCATGCGACAAATTAGCAAAATTTCTTGCAATCCAAAGTGGACATGGGAAAAATGATTTTCGCTAACATTATGAAGGGACCCTGATAACTCCGAAAAATTGTTTCTTCATCTATGCTGTCATATTCAACCCAAGTAGCCACGGGTGATCCAAAACTCGTCCATGGACAGTCCAGTTGACCAGAGATGGATAAGAGTCCAGAGGCGGTCGTCTGTTGGATGTACATAGGATGCCATCGTCATGGATCGATATATTTTCATGCATTCTGAGCTTTATTCGATCAGAATTTCAGAAAGAAGGAGAAGGTACCATCGTTTTCTACTTGGAGCAATCAGCCTAAAGCTAAAAAATATATCGGACATTTCAAATGAAACGTTTTCATTCGAGACTGCATTGGCATGACAGAAAATGAGAAAAATGACGTCATGGACCCAGAGGAGGATGAGGCAACTTTTACGCCAGTCCTCGAAGTCTTCTATTTCATCCATGTATTCCCGACAATAATGAAGTCGCCTCTCCACGCTTCCTGGGGCTCCTTTCGCATTATACGGAGGAATTCCCCACCACCATGCCATGCAGACCTGTGAAAATGAAAAGCAAAAGAAACCATCGTAAGTCGCAGGATCCTTTTAGGAACAAAGAGGACACAATTCATGTTAGGGAACTGGAACTTCTAGCAAAAATTAAAAGGGGGAGAGGAAGGTTAGGGCGGGATGCTTAAATAAGATTTTCCGTGAATGTCGAAGATTCCTAGGACTGGCCTAATCGCAATAATCAGGAGGCAGGGTGGTAGCCTATAGCCTCGCTTCGCGGCCTCTTTCACTTCTCAGTCATCACTCCGGAAAATGTTCCCCCTTCTCCATTGCAGCGAGATATATTCGCGGCGGTGAGATATACATCGTGGCGCGAAGAAAAAAATTCACGAAAGATCCTCAGCTCCGCAGCAATATAAGCTTTAAATGGATATGGTATGATCCATCAATGAGCTCCATGCATGGCGTCATTAGAGGAAAAGAGCTTTCTCTCCTCCAGAGAGAGCTACTGTTAGCTGCTTTGAAGCAGATGAAGATCCTGAGGAACTAACCACCCTGACGGTTGCGCCGTCAGGGTGGTTAGTTCCTCATCGCCTACTGAGATTGCGACCCTAGGGAAATATGGCAATATTTCTCATCGTCTTCCTGAGAACTCTGATCTACAGCTTTACGCTTCGTACATTCGCCACAATTCGTCACACCGAAAAACAAATCCTCAACATTTACAATGAACAATGCTACGGACTTACCTTTTGGTTGAGATCACTTCGGCGGACACGGTGGTGAAGGAGACCACGTTGGGACTACTCCGGATTTTTACTTGGAACAGCTTTTATACCCTCCCTTTCCTCCTATGATGCACCGGTCGACCTTGGCTCTCCCCCTTCCCATGCAGATATCCATCTCCCCTACCTCCGGCTTCCTTTCCACCTTCCTCCTTAAACTGATAACGAGTCCGTTGGAGAACGATTTCCTTCTCTCTCATCTCTCACTGTCTCTTCAAAGCACGCTTTACCCATTTCCTTTGGACAACAATGAATTTTCCCCACTTAGGGAAATGATTACCTCCTGGTATCGAATGACGCCCGGTTGCCATGGAAACGAATCTGATCACTGCTCATGGCATAAGAAATGAGTCCGGACTTTAAGACGAATTTTATGGAGCAGGAATTCCCGGCGCAAAACGTTCTGTAAAATGTTTAAGGAAAAACTTTTCTCCAGCTGACGAATGAGAAGGCCCGAATAAAATATATGTTAACTTCTCGAAAATATCTGGAGAGCCAAGGCATCACATTGATATCAGAACAGCTGATGATTGCGCGTGGGCGGCCAACTTAGCAGTAGAGCTGCCCGTGTGGGCCATAGTCTCTTGATATGCGACAGCCAACATTTGTGCACTTTCTGTGGTTGTCATCCATTTTCGTCCTTCGAACGAGCAAAGTTCCTGTTGATTATGCGAGATGTCGCCAAAATAGGCGTTTTCTGTGGTGTCATGGATTGACCGGCTATGTTTTCCTACTGAATTTCATACGTTTTCAGGTCTTATCCAGCAGGCTGCGCAAAAGACGACAACCCAATTTTTTAAATTTTGGGTCACAATATCTTATGGAAAACCTGGGGGAAAATGTTGCTTGAAATAAGAATTTCGGACTTGTCTCAAGCGGAATTTTATTTTGGAGTTGGAGCTTTTCGCGATGGAATCGAGGCGTCGAACACGTCCCGAAACAAAGTATTCCGTCTCGTCGCTTACTTATGTTTTCCAATTTTTCGCAACAGACTAATTATGATGATGATAGGTGGCCAAATTAGGTTAAACGATGAAGTAGAGGTAACTTGAGAGGCATTCCATTCGAATAATCACATGGAATGCGTCCACCTTCCTCGCTTCCGAAATAGTTCAGTTCCGGAAATATCGGCAACAATGGTATCCTTTGTTGTCCGCATTTATCGCTTCGCATTTATGTGTGACGTTGTCACAAGTATTCTCCGTTTGTATCCAAAGGCATTGTGGAAACAAAGCGAAAGAGCGCGCTCCCAAGCCATGGTTTCCCATCTCATTGTTACCTTACACCGACTCAAAAATCTAGGTGAAAAATCTCCATCTTCTCTTCTCGTGGAGTTCTGATTCTGGAGTCGAGATTCATATATCAAGATTTGGTATCTCGTGTGATGAGAAAATGTGCTACTGTATGAGCCGAGTTCATACTTGTGTAATGCAACATGATTGATGGTCCAACTGCATAATGTCCAATGCAACATGCCCACGTTTCATTAGATTTGACGTTGCTGTACAAGCCATACAGTACGAGTATGAACTCGGCATTAGCACGCGCGTTTTGCACTTCGCCAGCACATGCATAGGCGTCCTCGAGAGCAAATGAGATTAATCAGTTTCCAAATTCGTAAAATTACGTAGCACTATTTACTGTATATAATTACTACAATAACCAACCGACCCGCAAAAGACTCGAACTTCGGATCTGCCTTGGCCAGGGGGATTCAAACTGCTGGCCGATCGATCGATTTCGTTCGGTCCACGAAGCTCCGACAGCTGTTTTTGGAAAAAGGTTGACGATTTCATTCTGTTAGAAATCGTAATTTTGGTGTCAGATTTGCGCATTTGGAGCCGAATGCACCCGAATGGTTCCATCCGGACCACCAGCTTAATCAACGTTGAAAGCCCTGGCCTAAGCGAAGCGCGTGACATCGTCGGGAATTCACGAGTTCAGTCCTTTCAACGCTGAACTCGGCTGCCGCTCTCTCCCGTTCTCGGGTTCGGATCCGACGGTCGAGGAGACTCGAAGGAAAGTGGGAACTCGAGAGCGATAAGGAGACCCTTGGAAAACATCCACGATCGGCCTAGGCTAAGCATGTGGCACGAGTTTAGACAGCAGCACCTCGGACATTCTACGTCTTGCACACTACCCCCCTTCCCTACCCACGGGGGTGTTCACACCTTCGATACGGACTTTTCCGCAGGGACGTGTAAAACGTGACGTTTGTAACCTTTGGAGTCCCCATTCATCAAGCTGGAAGAATAATGACTTCCTCGCAGGGATGAGATCTCCGCCTCTGTATTTGTCGGGATCCCGACCCCTTTCATCTATTGGAACCCCGTCCTCGTATCGAATGCGAACCTGTCCGCATCGTCCGTGAAGTCCGTCTCCATCACTTTTCGTACTTATGGGTGTAAAATACAGATGGAAAAACGGGAAGGTTACGATGCGCGTCTTTCCGATCCGGGATGGGATATTTGAAAGGCTTCTGCTCGGGCCACGAGATCGCAGCTCCATATCCATCGTCAGCTTGTTCTCTTCTTGGGCTGCGTTGAAACTCGTGCTGTACAGCATGCCGGATGTTGCAATTGCATACAGTCAACTGCAACATACTCTTGTTGGATTGGACTCGGCGTTGCTATGTATGCGTCATGCGTATGAACTCGACCGTAGCACGCGCGTTTTCCACTACGGCAGCACAGCGTGGTAAGGTTCGTGGGTCCTCAATACTGGCATTGTAGGCCTACTGGCATAGGCCTACAATAACGGAACGTCCTCGAAAGTGGTGGGAAATGAAATAAGTCCGTTCCGAAATTCGGAATATTCATTCATTCATCCCCTCCAGAAACGGCACCACCAACTAGGTCCTCAGTTCCTCATTCCCACTAGAAATGGCGCGACCGACCACTTCCTCAGATCTTCATCACCTCCAGAGATGGCACTTGCATTGGCAGCAAACGAGGAATTTGGCACTGGCTCTCGTCACCTCTGGCAAAAGATACCAATACGAAATTTTATACATCAGAAATTCGCCCCAACTCCTCACACCCAAAAACATATTCTCAACATTCACAATGAGCAACGCAAAGGACTCACCCTTCGGTCGTGACCGTGTCGATGGAAAGTAGTGATGAATAAGACCACGTCGGAACTGCTCAGGTTGTCTACTTAGAACAGCTTTTATACTCTCCCTTTCCTCCTTTGATGTACCGGTCGACCTTGGCTCTCCCCCTTCCCAAGCAGATATCCATCTACCATCTGTTCAGGGGAAGGTGGTAAAGGAAACCGGAAGTAGGGGAGATAGATATCTGCATGAGAAGGGGGAGAGCCAAGGTCGACCGGTGCATGGAAGGAGGAAAGGGAGGGTATAAAAGCTGTTCCAAGCAGAAAACCTGAGTAGTCCTTCATCACCATCACCGTGGACTAGATCATGACTGAAGGGCAGATTTGAGGTGTGGGGTGTCTTGGGCGGATTGCCAATGCAAAGGGGTAGGAAGACAAGAGAGGGCGAGGAGTTGACCAGCAATCAAACCTCATCCCCTCCATCTCTGGGATGAGGAACGAACGGCCCAGTCGGTGGCGCCACCTCTGGAGGGGACAAGGAACTAACGGCCGTGTCTGTGGCGCCATCTCTGGAGGGGACGAGGAACTAACGGCCCTGTCGGTGGCGCCATCTCTGGAGGGGACGAGGAACTAACGGCCCTGTCTGTGGCGCCATCTCTGGAGAGTACTAGGAACTAACGGCCCTGTCAGTGGCGCCATCTCTGGAGGGGATGAGGAACTAACGGCCCTGTCTGTGGCGCCATCTCTGGAGGGGACGAGGAACTAACGGCACTGTCTGTGGCGCCATCTCTGGAGAGTACTAGGAACTAACGGCCCTGTCAGTGGCGCCATCTCTGGAGGGGATGAGGAACTAACGGCCCAGTCGGTGGCGCCATCTCTGGAGGGGACGAGGAACTAACGGCTCTGTCTGTGGCGCCATCTCTGGAGGGGACGAGGAACTAACGGCCCTGTCTGTGGCGCCATCTCTGGAGGGAATTAGGAACTAACGACCTTGTCAGTGGCGCCGTCTCTGGATATTGGCCTTATAATGACGCCATCTCAGCATATACATTCAAAGTGTTTCATTGTCCCTGAAGCCTTGAGATTGTTGATTACTTATTTCCATTGATACTCATTGATATTGATATTAGAATTCACAGCATTGATATTGAAAATAATTTTCCGACTTATTTCAGTCCCTCCGTCATGTTAGTGAAGAGTTTTTTCGCGTTTACATGCGGCTTTCAGAAGCGTTGGAAATTGGCAGCAGGAACCAAAATGGGGAATATAGGGAAATCAAATGTCATGTCGATTAGTGGACGCATAGGGACAAATTTATGATGATCTTCCAAGGAAGCACCGCACCGTCCTGTCTTCGTTGTTCCATTTCTTTCATTTGGGATCTGAGGCAGTAATAGGTGAACTTTTTATACTCTCAGACGGACGGAGATGCACTAGGAATCCTCACAAAATACGCAGTAGATTTCCTCATGTAACGCTTTTTTGACAGCAGCGGGAGATACTATGTAAATTTTCTTTCCACGAATTTTGAATGAGTAAATTCGCCTCCGCAAAAATTTGAAAATATTGTATTGTTGGTTTTTTAAAGTGCTTCTACAAATGAAGAGAGCTATGCAACATGTTCCCTGGACCACGTAGTGCATGTATTATTCATTTCCATCCCCGGATGATCCCTTTTCTCTTACATGGAAGGACGGATACGGTCTCTCAATCGCAGCCTTTGATACTCAGAGCAACAAAAAAAAACCTTGCAGTCCTCCTATGACAATATGGCAACTCCTGGAGCCCAAATGCCCATCTACGGGGGTCGTTCGAACTTTCTAGATATTCGAATCAGTAGAGATTCCTTCGGATAGCTCTCACCCAGTTCCGCCTGGAACCGAGGCAGGGATGATCGCCTTTGTTTCTCAATGGATGGGGTATAACGTTGCGAATTTGGATATCGGCGTTCAGGATGAATTTTCGGCACACAGAGAGTGATGCTCGGCAAACTTTACCCATGAACGGATAGTCCCGTCCTCTTCCATCGGAATTTCAGCATTTCTTAGCACATTTCGTCACTTCGAAAACACAAAGACGACGGTTAGCGATTGAAATTCATCGAGGAAATTGGGTTTCTGCACAAATATTCCGCACAAATATTCGGCACTCGGATCCACTTTTCAGCTGCATCGAGCAATAAGAGTGAAGCACTTGTGAATTCGCTAACTTATTTCGCCTCGCAAGCATGTGTTAAGAGTTGCTGTCGCACTAGGAATGGGTCATAACGGGTTTAAACCCGGACTGACACCTTTCAAAATACGGGAGGTTTTTCGATTTTCACTGTATTTCGTATGGAACTTTTGCCTATTCACAGCCTATCCTATATGACAAAATTCCCATTCCCTCTTAGGAGCGTCCCATAAAAATCTCCCTAGAAATGTCTTAAATTTGCTTTTGCGGTCCGCTGTACCGAGGAACATTCTGCGAGCATTCACTCGCACTCATTTCAATTTCCTTTCTGCTCGTCAATGGCGAATTTTAGCCGGAAAGTGTCACATAACAATGTATTTCGGTTTCCGCTTCGGATCTCGAAATTCCAACCAGCCGTATTCCACATTTAGTTTCCCCTACAACAGTAATGGAGGAATGTTCCTTTAGGAAAAACGAAAATGACATTTCATTGCCAAAACCGCTTGTCTTTTAATGCCTTGAAGAAAGCAGAATGGAAGATATTACTTTATCTTCCATTCTGCTACTACTAGCTACTACTAGCATTTACTAGCGGACTGCGGCCGCAACGCTGGCCGTCTAAAGGCCCGTTCACATTGTCCTTCGGCGAAGCCTCGCCGCAGCCTCGCCGCAGCTTCGCCGAAGGTGCGGCGTAGGTTCTCGTTCACATTATCCGGCGCTCACTTACGGAGAACCAATGGTAAACGTGAGCAGACGATGAGATTGCACCAATCTCAGTTCGATGCTGGAATGAAGATGGCAGCGTACGTGAGACGAGCGCTCTTACTCCTGATCCTCTACAATTGCCCACTGCAGGAAGCAGTATAATCGAAAGCTTTGGATGAGAGAGATTTGAGAAATGGATGAGAGAGATCTTAGGTGGCCATTACTATCATCTGACGTAGCAGAACTTTCTGGAAATTGTTTTCTACATTCTCTGCTACAGGGGAAGGTACGAATTAAGTTCGATGCTGGAATGAAGATGGCAGCGTACGTGAGACGAGCGCTCTTACTCCTGCTCCTCTACGATTGCCCACTGCAGGAAGCAGTATAATCGAAAGCTCTGGATGAGAGAGATCTTAGGTGGCCATTACTATCATCTGACGTAGCAGAACTTTCTGGAAATTGTGTTTTCTACATTCTCTGCTACAGGGGAAGGTACGAATTCAATCCGAAAACGGTGTACGCCGAATCTAACGGTCCCATTATCATAGTTGGCACAACCTAATTTTGAGTGTAGGTTTATACTAAGGTCTTATGTCAACCTTAGACCAACGCCAAATTACTCTTTCCCCTCCCCTTCTCCCGTTCCTTTGAACGTATGCCGACCTCAACAGGTCTTTGTTGTATCCAGCTTTGCTTGACAAGGACTAGGCGGGCTACGCCTATCACACAAACCGGTAGTAGACCTGGTATTGAAATGACAATAACGATATTTGTTGGAAGGGCATTTTTGAGACCATAAGCGACTACACAAGCCTAGAGTCAATCATATACGGTAGGCTAGGTTGATTCAGGTTTTCAGAGTTCGTGCTGGCCGCCATATCAATCGGCGTTCCTATTGGCTTTCCGTAAGTACGTCGACAACTCCTCATTGGCTATCCGTAACAAAAGTTTGGTTCCTTCGAACTCCTTGCGTAGGTGCGCCGCAGCTGTGGCGTTGACATTCGTTCCGTTCTTTTCTACGGGCGCGTTCAGACTGGTCTGTGCTGCACTTTCGGCGAGGCTGCGGCGAGGCCTTGCCGAAGGACAAGGTGAACGGGACTTTAGACTACCATGAATGGAGGGTAAAAAATATATACGGTGTCATTGTTTTGGCCATCAAATTCTCACTACTACAAAGCCTCTTGGACTGAAGATCAGTCAAATCTCTGCTCTGCTGTTCCTTTGGCTGAATTAATGTTGAAAGGTTTCCTCGAAAATACCATCTCACGACACAGGTCATGATTGCCAGAGAAATCTGGAGTCCGCCATACCCAACTTTACTGGACATCGTGCTCGGTTTGCTCAATTCTTGCCCTCTTTGCTACTTTCTGCCTCACAGAGCAACCTACCGGATCGAAACTTCCAGATATTCTCGGGTGTTTTTCATAGGTTCAAAGGTAAAACACAAGAATGCGTCACATGGAGTGTAGAAATTTTTTCATGGGGCGACCTGACACCACTGTGAAAAACACTGTAAAAGCCACAATTACTATGGTTAAAAATTATGATATAAAAAATGCTAACAATTTTTATTGCCACATTACAACAGACAATATGGTTTTGTTGTAGCAGTGAGGTTTTTATTTACTTCGCTCTTCCTATTCCTGGTTCTAGCTTACATTCAAGTTGAACTTGTGGTTTCAGGGAGGTGTGCAAGTAGTCCAAGAGAACTCATTATTTGGTCTTCAGTTTCATGGTATGATTTCTTCAACCCTTGAAATGTAATGCTGTTGTCACAGGATCAGTCACATGAATAAAATCTTCCAGCTCCATAATTTGACAGTACAAGGGTTAATGCAAGTAACTGCATTTCACCCAAACAACCAGAAATTAAATTGTGAAATGTTTCCTTTAAGTGCTAATACGAACAAATGAAAAGTTGATAGCAACTTTAATGAGGTTTAGGATCTCATACCCATGGGTAACACACATGTAGCCTTGGCTACTCATGTCTATCTATGTGTTAAATAACCCTGCTGCCGGATCTGACTCCACAGTCCAAAGCTGCAGCATTCTTGTCCTGCTCCTTTAATTCACAGTTAAAATTACTAGATATTCAACTGAATAGTTGAATACAACATAAAACCATTGAAATATCAGCAACACCTCTAAAATAGCATAAATACAAATGAATAAAAAAAAAAAGAATGAGGAATAGCAGACATGCAGGAATATCAGGGGTATAAAACACTTAGACTTCAAGTCTTGCATTCTTCCATCCATGAAAAGTTCTTCATATCACACTGTCATTGGGATCATCCACAGGTGAATCTTCTCGGGCTTCAGGATCCCACATATGCAAAGCTTGTCTCCATAACCTCACTTGTTGATCCCATGATCTGCGGGAGTATTTTCGGTACTTGTTAGGGGTCCAAGGATGTTCTGGTCCTCGTTCCTCCCTGAAATACACAAAAAACAAAATTTAAGGCAAAGTCATTAAGTCAGGACTGACATCTACAATATGGCTTTAAGGTAAAGTAACCAAATGGGCTTTTTTTTAATACTGGCACAGGTGGACAAAAACTACAAGAGTCATTCATCAGGCACCCTACATTGTGGTCCAATAACTTCAAAGTGAAATGAGATAGGACCTTGAGCATGTAACGAAGCTTTCAGCAATGTGATTTTCAAATTCATAAGGCACTGCATGTATGCACCTCTCCAAGTTTAAGCCTTGTCAATCTTCTAGATGCAGCTTCAAAACCTATCCTATAGGTGACATTTGTCAAATTTCTCAGGTAGATTCTAAACCTTGTCTTCATTTGAGGTAGAAAACCTGACTTCACAAGGATGCATTTCCATCCAGCTAAATGATAAGGAATCACCAGGAGACAGGTCCAGTGTGTATGACAGAAGAGGAAAAACTTCCCTCCCCTTTTAAATCAGATTAATAATGGAATGGGCATTCTCAACCATCTCATCCATTCCAGAGAGGAACAGGGGGAAAAAAATGATTTTTGACTGGGCTTCACTTGAGAGGCAGGAGATTGAGTTTGGTCAAGGACAAGCTTTCTGCCTAGGTAGCCACATTGGAACTACACATTTCTCTGTATCACGTCTCATAGGTGCAGCATAACATAAAAATTACATGTCACTCATGACAGTCAAGGACTGTGAGCTTCCCCAAAGGCCTTCTGCAAGACTTCTCCAAGAGAGACGTTAAAAAAAAGGGATAAGTGACATCAAGACTGCTCAAGATTGCTCTCTCTTATCCTACATCATAGTTCAATCACAGCAAGTATGCCAATATCATTACCAGAGAGCAATGACTGGAACTTAGGATACAATCGAACTTAAGGATTTAGATGAAAGTAGAAAACCCTCTCAGCAGTAATTTAATTTTTTTCTGATTTTTCATTGTAGACTGGTAAGTGACTTCTCAAAGTACCAGCAATGGAACCACTGTGATGCTTTTGTTTTCTAACATACCTCAAATAGCTACATGTTTTTTTTTTAGTCAAACCCAAGAAAATGTCATCATTAACTCTAGTTTACTCTGATAGCTCTGGTCCATGATTAAACCATTCTGGAGTTGGACCAAGTCCTTAAAAAAAGAATAAGATGAATCTGAGAAACACCCTAGTCCTATCAGAACCACCAAGGACCACATCAATTTTTCTAGCTGGGCAATGATCTCGGCCTGAAGCTTTTTTGTCTCACTTTGATATTTGTAACTTTCAGAGAACAGACAAAACCATGGCCATCAGTTAAAATGTGAGAATACACAGGTGGTCAAAAGTGAAGGAAAAAAAACTTGATCCATCAGCACCTGAACTTCTAGACAAAATGGATACAAAAAGATGGAACTCTAAACACTTAAAGCCTGAGATGACTTACATTGGAACCAGCTTTCTGTATCTTGAATAACCCAGAGTGTTCTTCCCATAGTTGATCTGCTTTTGTCGTCTTTGAAGTACATCAGAATCTGTTTCTCTGTCCTTCTTATTTGGAATTTTGGTGTACATCTTTCTAATAAGTTGGAGCTTCTTCTCATAATCAACTTCACTGCCCTCACTGGCTGAAGTACCACCCAGCATGCAACTAACACCACTGAAAATATTAGAAAAAACAATCATCCACATAAGCAATTGACACTCAGATGGCAAAAGCAAAGTCAATACAGAGCCCAGACCAAAAAAAGTTTCTGAAAAAGAGCTATTCAATTCTCATTTCTGGTATTCTTCCTATGGTGGATAGTGGATTATGTGGCAAAGGAGATGGCGAAGCTCATTTTGGTTCAGGAGAGACCATGAGTAGAGGGTGACCAGAAAGTTTTCGGACACTTTAAAAATAGAATGTTTTATTCATAGAAACAAAAAAAGTTTTTTTTATTTTTTTCACCTGAATATATGATAGAATAGACAATTTTAAAGAATATAATCAAACCTTTTCAAAATGTCCACCCTTTGCTTCGATGGACTGCATCAATTATTTTGGGAACTGATCAATGACTGCACCCAGCATTCACAATTGTGGAGTGACTTAAATCCATGGCCTTAAAATAAAAAATATTTGGACATGATATCCAAAAACCGATTTTTGCATGCAACAGAGAAAATTAAAATGATTTAAAAGAAACAACCTCAGCAGAAAAATTGACATTCTCCTGAAAAGTAACTGCTCTTTGAAAACGTGTCTGGTCACCCTGTAAAAATGCTATAATCAAGTAATGCAATACTGTAACTTATAATAATGTCATATCCTCCTCACATCCTGATGTTGTAGCCATTCCAGTTGTCTTTCTCCTTTTTAACTCTTTAGGGTCCAAGTATTTTGAATGTGTCAGCAATGTAATCCAAGTTTTTCTATCCTTCATCATGAAGCTGACACGAGATAACTTGGCCATGGACCCCAACAGATTAATGATGTATAGAATCAGGGATAAAGCACAGCATGTAAATATGGCTCAAGAGCTGTAAGTTTCAAATCAAAATAAATTGTTCTTGGTGGGAGCAAAATCCAAATCCAGAAATTGCCAGTCAACTTTCTCAGTGAATTCCCTTAGGTTGTATCTATGCCCAGTATAGTTAATGAAGTTTCTTTTAATGTTAAACATCACTGCTTCAATATACAAAGCAGGGTTCAGAAGGACACTGCTTCTGCAAGTGGAGGGTTAACAGATTAAAAAAAAATAATGCCTTACAGGCTCAGGCAAGTAGGACCTGGACATACACAAACACAAAGATCTGCAAAGGAGTTATGCATATGATGCCAGTACACTAAAAAAGTAACTGTTGCACTGGATGTTGAAACTCAAAAAGAGCACAAGTTTGAAATTGCCAGTTGCTGAGAGTTGAATATTTTGGCATCTGCTCACACATATTGGCATATTTCTGGGCAGAAACTTCCACATTATATGAATGAAAGCCTTGAGATTCCAGCGAGAAGTAACTGTGACAGCTCTTAATTTCCACAAGGGGCTCTGAAATCAAGTTTCATGCATCATAATGCAATAAGGCCAAGCCCATGAATTCCAAGGTTTTGCAAATAACCTACTTTGCATTTTGTGGCTTTGCAGATAACCAACTATCATGTCATGTTCTATCAGTAATGCCAGCATATTTTGTGCTTTCAACACTTATGATTGTTTTTGCTGTGAAAGCAAACTAGCACATGCCATGTTGGCATTCACTACCAAGAGCCAAACTACTAAGGCAGTGGAATAAATATGATACAACATGACATTGAAAATACTCAACACATTCGCTGCCATGTATGGCTATAGCTGTTTTCACAAATCCATTTCGCCAGGGCCATACATTACTATTAGCCATTTTCACACCATCTTCCTAATAGTTACTTATTTCTTCAAGAGATGTCATTCAAATATCTCCTAACCTATGAGGGCTGCATACAAGATGCCACACCCTTAAACATTACTGAAGGTATGTTGAAAATTTTCATTCATTTAAATCCCTGGCAGTAAATGTGTTAATAACATCATACCATTGAATACAAATTCAATGAGGAAATAGATGGACATATTACAGAATGTAGTAAAAGGTAGCGCAGTTCACAAAAAAAATGCTAAAGGTCTCAATTTGGGCCTTACAAATAAGCAATATAAATAAACAACCTTGTACTGCTACTTCCACTGGCAGAGTTCTGACGCTCTCTCTGCCTTTGGGAAGCATTGGAAGAATCTCTAGCTTCCTTCTTGATTTCAAAAGAATTGGGAGGTTCTTCTTCACCCTCATTCCATATGACTTCATGGTCACTCTCTCCTTGATGACGTGGGGAAAGACTATCAAAAGAACTGGAAAGAGAGGGTTCTCTCTCTGATGCCATGGTGATACCACTGAACGAGTGTGACTGACTCTGAGAAGTATCATTTCCTGCTTTGCTGCCATCACATTTCATGTCACTTGAGGAACCCAAAGCTTTTTTCTTGTGAAAGTGAATGTTATCAATGTCCACTTTTATATCATTTGTACGAAGGTTAATGCCTTCTTGGGGAGAGTCTGCATCTTGATATGAAGAGCTCCCATTGTCCAAACCTTCAATTCTCAATTTCTTCATATCTTGTTCCTCTTCAACTGAATTCAGAACACCACCTGCTCGATTTCGTTTTGTAGGAACCTTGCGATGATGACTGGATCTGGCTGGAACCTTCTCAACATCCACACTTTTTTGCTCTTTGGTCACATCAAGTTCATTGTCTGAGTCATCCTTGTCATCTGCATGCTCTTTTTTGCATACCACTTTAGATGGAATAAATACTGCACGGTTCTCAGAAACATCAACTTCTTCCTTAACATGTGCAGAAGAGCTAGTAGAACTGAACTGCGAAGTTTCCAGTTCCTCCTCTTCCACCATATCAGCCCAAGATGGCCGTTGTTTACTCATCCCTTCTGCTGCCTCTGATTCAGCCTCTCTGCTTGGGCCTCAAGTCCTACATGGAATAGAAAGCTATAAAAAAGCCACAAGCATGGGGTTACACTTGTAACCAAGACCACAGGCCTAGTCAAATGCTTAATTAATTCATGCTAAATAAAAAATGCATTGGATCAGACCAGATCATTTCTGAAGTGACTTAGTGTCTCCTTTCGATTACCTCAATTGAAGACTTGTTTTGGCTAGTCTTGGAAGCCAGAAAGGAAACATCACGTAATTTATCACTCAGCAATGCCTGCACCCTATCCTCTCTGAAGTACACATGAGTACTTTGCTTGTTATGTCTACTGGTATATATAAGCAAGTGAAGTGGCTGAAGCTTGGCACCCACTCATGGTGTGTGTAGACCCAAATTTATGAGTCTTTCCATTTCTTTAATCTAAGGGCAAAGATAGAATGCATAGCCGAGTAGGCAGAAATATATGGCTGATACATACTTCCTATCTTGGCAAAATATGAAGACAGCCCATATGTGATCCAAAAGGTAATATCAGAAGTCATTGCAATAATTTACAAAGTCCCCTCATTGAAACATTATAATGGCTGAGGTGAAACATTTCTCAAGAGAGAAACAGGTAGCTTTCGACAACTAATGGCCAAAAAATTACCTTCCCATTAGCCTGGAGGGTAGGGAAGAGAATCTATGGAAGATGCATTTTTCACAAATGGAGGACTTGAGTGGAAAATTTTGTAGGTAGCTTAATTTTTTTTTACCAGAGGGCTTGCAGGTAGAGAGCTGGCATTCCATGAGTAATTTGATTAGACCTCTGAACATGTCTAGGCCTAATTACAAATGTTTCATTTGCCAGGAAACTTTTTGCAGGATGAAATTAAAATGTTGTTAAACCTACCTAGTGTGCAAATACCACACCTTCTACCACAGGCCTAGGGTCATTAGCTTTAGCAGTGCAAAAGTCAAGGAAACCAGTAGCCTCAACCAGAACCGAGACTTCGGCCTCTGATTAATATTACAGAAACTCCCATGTGACTTGCAATACAAGCAGTAGTGTAGGGAAGGAGGGGGGTTAGGGGATCAGAACCCCCTCCCTCCACCTTAGGCTTCCTGGTCAGTGACCCTGACAGGCATATTTCAACCTTCCTTGGGAATTCAAATTTTAGTTATGCCCCTTTGATGAAATTCTGTCTGTCCACAGACTCAAGATGCAAGACCATGGTTTCTTTGAAAAGGTAAATTCCGAGAAGTGGAGCTAGGCGTAGGGTTGGGATGCCTGCCTGGCTTCAACCCCCCTCTTGCCGATTTCCTGCCTACGCCACTGGATACAAGTTAACCTCTCTAGGCCTAAGTTGGGACTTGCGTTTCGTCTACAAGAACATTGAATAGCGTTCACTTTCTACTAAAGCCGGATAGACTCACGAAGTGAACCCAAAACCACTGCAGGTCTACGCTGTATAGGCCTACTTAACTTTAGCACAAGTTTTTCTCTTTTTTTCCCACTTTTTTTATTAGAGGTTTTCATTCGACTCGGACGCCCATGTACAAGAAGTGCCACGGACGGGTGTCGCACTAAAAAGCTCCCACGAGCACCATCAACACTACTTCCTGATAGCAATTGCTGCAGCACAGCCCATGGGTTTATTCACTGTTAAGGAACCCCATGACCAATTACCCATTCACGCAGTCAAGAGATTCCCGAACAGACGAACAGCTGGTCTGGAGAGCGGCACGATTTCCCGCCGACCAGTGTTGAGATCATCCGAGGGCAAATTCCCTTCTTTCTACCCCTTTTTTCAACCAGGATTTTCTTTCTAGTTCATGAAAGGCTGCCTGGAGAGAGTCTTTTCTCAGTTACCTTCTCCCATTAATTTTTATGGCAACATTTTCAGCTCAAACATAAAGGAAACCTCGCCAATAATCTTGCGATCACTGTCACATCTATTGCGTTCGTTCAGTGGGGCAGGAAACGGGACGAGTCGAACTTGGGAAGAGTTAACTCATGCTTCCTCATAGCCGACCGTATCGCCGATCTGTTCTCGCATCACTCCCTCGGCTAGGGGCTAGCCGGACGCCAGGCTCATGGACTTAGCGTAACATTCAACTAGGACCTTACTTAAGGTTTAGAATGCTGCTACGTTCAGGACGTGGCACTTTGCTTTTACCGTAATAGTCGGATTATAAGGAAGTTTTACTCAAAGTTTTTACCTTTCAAAACATATTTTCCCACGCAGCTTGGAAAAGGAGCTGCACATGCATGACTTGTTACACCCCCATAACATGAATGGATGAATGGAAAGTGTTAATGTGAGATACAAAGAAATTGAAGCTAGTGTTTTTGAGGGTGGTCATGTATTCAACGCGTGCTTATATACAAATATGGTATGTAATTGTAGGCCTATACCTACTCGACTAGGTTTACTTAAGTTTGGCTGATACAAGACTATAACCTGGGCATGTTGCAGGTCTCCAGACAGCTGTGTCCAAAGTCACTTGGAGAACATTGTAGAGAAAATTTTGTATTTCAAGACCAATTCGTCCAAAATCATCAAAAGCTTGTGAACATTACCATCTAGTTAGTATTTAGGCCGATTGACAAGGGTAGCTGGTTAGGCTGGTTATTGGTTTTTACAACCTTTTCCTAACCAGGCAAAAAAGGAACGAGTTGCGGAGTAACAGGGAACTCCGTTTCCTGTTACTCCCCAACTCTTTATGTGAAGAAATCAAGATTACTGCATCTCCTGTCATTCCGTAAATTATTTCAAATTGTTTGTCTTTTTGAAATCAGATGAAGCAATAATTGTTCCAGTGCCATCACTGCAAAAGTAGAACAAATAGCTGTCAGCCAATGTGAGATGCTAATGTAACATTTGCAAATTCTGTATTGGTTTCATTCATTGGTGTAATTATGTGTAGTATTCCTTGGTTTTTGTATCAGGGTGAAATGATCAAAATATGAAGATGGGGTTGGTATGATTATTTAGAAACCCAAATGACCTATACCCAAAGTTTGATGATAATAATGTCAATAATATCCTACTTCTGCTTTGCTGGAGCATTCAAGAACCCTTTTAAGCTCTATACTCAGTTCACATGAATATCACAATATCACAAAATCACAGTATCACAAAAATATCACAAAATATAAATAAATAAAAAATTCGCTTGGGCTCTTCATAATTTTCAGAAAAAAGTAATATTCATTACAATATGATGAAAATATTGGGTGCAAGAAGATTACGGCCCATGACTGCAACCTAACTCTGGAACACCAGCTAACCCATCCTCCCATCTACACCCTCCCTGTAATATCAGCAAATATGAGTAGCCTTGGGAGACTCAATACGTCCCATGTGCTTGTTCTAGGTATATACTATGAGGTTTATCTTTCACCATTGGGCATCTTTAATGTTTCACATCCCTAGATGGGAGTGCCAAATGCTTGGGGCTCCCCCTTCCCAAGCATGCTGGGGCTTGCACTTGGACATAAACACCGGACTTGTTTTGGTTCAAACCTGGGTACCCTGCCTTGGGAGGCAAGCACATTATCAACTGAGCCACTGTGGCTCAGTTGAACAGTGGCTTAGAGCTGTTTGCATGAAATCAGTTCAACATCCATATTCCACTTAATGGTTGGGATCTATGAGAATGTATTTAACTGAGTTGATGTTATTTCCATTGAATTCCATGTAAGAATGAATGCTTCAAAATCTATTTTATTTCATGCATACAAATGCTGTGCATGTAGCATTGCACCTGTGTAGAAGAAGGTTTTTACTATATTTGAAAGTGCAAAACAGTTTTTTTTGTGGCATGGCTTCAGCAGATATCTGAAGTTTGTCAAGATGAAAGCTGACAATGCTAAGCACTGCAAAAAACAAATAAGTAGTTTTTCATTTAAAAAAAAGTACATACTTTTTTTTATCAGCATTAAACTGAATTCTATTTTTTAATTATGTTTATTGTACAAAAGACTAGACATTGGCTACTTAGTTGTATATTTGAAAGGCTAATCAAAAGTGTTAAGGAGTATGTAATTCCTGAAGACATATGCTCCATTGGAGAATATTTTAATTTACTGGACTTCTTTGGCCATAGAGCACTGAAAAATGTGGACACCTTGTGGAAAAGGATCTGCATATTTGAAGGAGTCAGGTTGAGAAAAGAGCACTCCAGTGGAGATCTCTTATTCTAACATCAGTGGATTTGTGACATGTAAATGTGGTGGATGTAGTTTTTGTCTTTTAATTTAAGAACATATACGATCAGGAAATTGTTGTTCATTTCCTTCATCCACGGAGTCCAGATCCTTCGGTTTCATATCCTCATTAATCCGATGAGCCAAGAGTACATTAGAGTCAGGTCCTTTCACTTATTAACCCCTGACAGAAACAGGACTTACAAACTGTCCAATGTAGAGATGATGCACACATTGGCATGTCTTCATATGAACAATCAATAGAGAGAATTAACCTTCAAGATATGCTCTTTGGACTTAGTTCTATATGACTGTAGATTTTATTTTTCTTTATTGTGTTGAGTTCCATACTGTCCATCAAACTTGAAGGTATTGCTAGATGCAAGGATGTTAGTCACAATCGATGGTGCACTCTTTTGTAGTTCTCTTAGAAACTTCTTGAGAGCTCAAGGTTAAATTTAACACAGAGGTAACTACATGTCTTGCCTGCAAGCCATTCAATTTTTTAAACTTTAAATGGTTGTTTTTGGTATGAAGTCAAAGGTCATAACCATAACTTCCTCAAGAAAAGTTAACTTTTAGCCCTTTTTCAAAACTTTTTAGTCACATGTTTTTGAAAAGAGCCTTCAAATGAGTCGAAGAAGAGGCCTCTAGCTCAAATGGAACAGAGGTTATGAGGGGAAGACTGTATCATAGCACAGCAAGAAGGCATTTCAGCTTGAATTTCCATGATCTCACATTTGAGGAACAAGAAGTCAAATGAATCCAGTAATTACTGTGAGTCACTTTCTAGTAGGTACAAGTAAGCCTGTCAAATTTCATTCAAATCAGGAAAAGTCACCTTTAACGCTGTGTTGATTTGACAGAATGTTATGCTTTTTGCAATATGTGAGTGAAAGTAATTTGATCAGACCAGACAGGAATCAACAGTTGGAATATTCCTGATGCAGGTTTTCAAAGCTACTAAAGGTATGCCTAGTGGCAGACGAAAGGCACCTTTCAGTGGAAAGGCCAAAAAGGTGCAACTACAAGCAAAGAAGGACCGGAAAAGAGGTGGAACAGTTATTGCCAAAGCAGATTCATCGACTGATTGGAGGGAATCTCAGAGCCAACATCGAGGTGAGAAAGCTTGTTTGCACAGAATTTTGTTGATCAAAAGTTGTTTTTGGCTCCAATACCCCTTAAGAAGTAGGCTATCTACTATCTTTGTTGACTGTTACATGTCACCCATTGCTCATAGTCATAAGTGGTTGAGGCTAAACTCCCCCTGGAAATCCTGATGAAATTTTGAGACCATTTCTTGATTTTCTTTTGCACTCACTAGGCTCAATGGTAGTTCTTTCAATTTTCAATGGATGCACCTGTGCAAAACAAACTTGGAAGCACACCCCAGACCTTAAGGAATGGCATTTGATTCATGATTTTCAGGTCCATTTGCCCTGCACTGCATTCAAGATGAGTTTAAACTTGGCAATACATGGATATTGTAAATATCACAATTATGCAATGTTAGAAGTTCTTACAAAATCTGAGCTCTTCTTTGTTTTTCTTTGATTTTGTTTTTGACAATGCATGCAGTTCAGGTAGAAGGCAGATGATCAGGATCTTGCCAGTGTTGGTTGTCAGGTCATCGGTATTGTGCCTAAAATAAATTGATTCAGTTAAGCCACAGTAACTTGGTTGTTATCTCAAATATTATATCAAGGTATCCAAATTTGAAATGGAATGATGTATTACAATGCAGATGGAAATGTTAGGATGAAGCAGAGTATCAATTCATCTTTACAATTCTTGACTGGGATTCCTATTTGCAGGTACTGATGGATCAGATGATGAAGATGTTAACAAAGCCAAGGTCGTGCAATTGAATAAGCAGCCAGCAGCAAAAGGCAGTGATGTTAACAGGTTTGGATAATTATACTGTAGTGTGTAGTCTTGTGTTAACTTCATCATTATCCCTATTTATGAGAATCTTTCAATAAATTTGCTTCACATTTTTCCTTTCCTGAATCTGCATTTTATTAGGTACAAGCTCCACTTCTTCAAACTCTCCAAGGATGAAATTGAAGAGAAGAAACGAATTGCTCAAGCTCCTTACACATCCATCGAGCCAAAGGATCTTGAAGTTGATGGAAGCCAGATCTTTCCTCCTGACATGGACATACCCAAAAGACCAAGGTGGAGCTACTCTATGTCAAAGGATGAAGTTGAAATTCGTGAAGCCAGATACTTCAAGGTGAATTGCTTGCTTTGAAATTTAGTGACATATTTGACTAATTCAAAGAACCTTAGTTCAGGTTCAATTAAAACCTATTTTCTTTCTTCAGTCAGATATGGGAAAAGTTATTTTGGTTGCATTGTTAGGTTTTGAAGTATTTTTAAATAGGGAAGCTTTTCTTGAGCATAGCAAGCCCACCTGCAGCCCATCTAATGTTTTTTTTTTATATAAAAAGAGTGATATTAACAGAACCATATGCATTATGGTGGTTTTAAAGTTAGGTATATTTAATTCACTGCTGTAGTTATTATCAAAAAATTTTTTTTAAAGTGTCTTTTCATTGTTGCTAAAGCAAAAAATGAACAAAAAAATTATGGAATAACCAAAGCCCATGTCTTGGCACAAAATACAACATGGAGCAGATGGCACATCTGCTTTGAGTCCTCAAAGAAAGTATAATAAAAAAAGATGCAGTCACCATACTTCTTTAAGTCCCATAAAAAATGAAGACACCTCAATTAGGCTACCATTGGAGATCAGCCTATTAAAACTTTTGTGCAAAATATTTGTTTGTTTCCAAGACCTATTATCTACACGTGGGAGGTATTAACACGTTGACGACCAGCCTATTTTTGCTTGTCCGCCGCGTGGGACCACGCACATTTTTTTTTGTCAAAAAATGCGTCCTGCCATCAGGACGCATGGTCCCAGAAAACATTTTTTTTGCTGAGTTTTTTTAAAATGTTGAATTTTTTGGAATTTTATCAGTAATTACGAAATCATAATCTTCTGGAACGTTCTCAACAGTTCCAGAGGGTATTCATTGAAAATGTGGAAGTTTCTCGAAGGTGATAGAAAATTGAAGAATCTTCGAGATCCCTCCGGGCCCAGGGCCTTGTTACTATAAAAACCCTGGGGAAATTGTGATAAGCAATCAGTTTTCCTTCTGACCATGGCTGCCTCTGACGAAGTCGGCGATCTGAATTGGAGCTTCGACGACTTGCTCATCAACAGTGACGACGAAGAGCCTGTGCCCGATGATGATGATGTTCCTGCTGCCCAATCCCTGGTCGTACCTGTACAATATGACTCCGATGATGACTCTGAGTATGAAGAAGAGGATCCAGATAAAGGAGAGGAAGAAGAAACCTGGGTCGAGGATGCCACCACTCACGATCGCTTTGCCTTTACCGAGGAGTGCGGAATTCATGCGGATGTTCAAAGTTGTGAAGTGCCTATCGATTACTTTCAGCTGTTCTTGACGGACGAGTTGCTGAACCTCATTGTGGCAGAGACGAACCGGTACGGTACTAAGAAGATGAGGGACAAGAACAAAGACTGGACCGACAATACCACCGAGGAGATGAGGCAATTTATTGGCATCTGCCTGTACATGGGACTCGTTCGCCTGTCAAAACTTTGGGATTACTGGTCTTCAGACAACTACTACTGCAACCCTGCAGTCACAAAAACTATGACCAGACATCGATTTGAGTTGCTGCTGACGAGCCTCCACTTCGCCGACAATGACCTCGTCGACAGGGGAAACCGTCTCTATAAAATAATGCCTGTACTGGACCTGCTGAATTCTTCCTTCCAGAAGATGTGCAAGCCTGCTAAGAGCCTCTGCATTGATGAGTCGATGGTGCCGTTCTGTGGACGAATCGTCTTCAGACAGTTCAACAAATCCAAAAGGCACAAGTACGGCATCAAGCTCTTCAAGCTCTGCTCAAAAGCCGGCTACACTCAGAAAGTCAAGGTTTACGCTGGTAGAGACGTCACCAGAGTAGGAGG
>CAJPEV010001071.1:24034-79979 GCA_905338385.1 Darwinula stevensoni
TTGAATAAAATATTCACCATAAGAGATCTGCATGGACCACGGCAATCATAGATACTACAGAGCCTGATGATCAATATGTGATCGCTAGATACTCTATATCTGCGCACAAGACGTTTTTTGGAACCTGCATCCTGCCATCAGGACACATTGTCCCACGTGGCAAAAAATCTGCATCCTGGCATCAGGACGCATTGTCGCCAACGTGTTAATGTGACGAGTTTGGCATCTATGCTTATTGCAAATTTTCAAAAGTTAATTAGTTATGTATGTCTCTTCTGTATGTGTGATCATATATCCATTAATCATGATTGAAGTCTTGACTTTTTTTCTCTCTAGGAATATGTGCAGAGACTGGAGGCTACTTTTGGTTCGGATCAATTAGCTAATATGGAGTTGAACTTGGAGACGTGGCGGCAGCTGTGGAGGGTCTTGGAAATGTCAAATGTGGTCTTGGTCATTGCTGACATACGCTTTACTGTATGTCCTCAGGAACGTAGTGTTTGTAGTTGCCATGCATTAGTGAGACTTTGGCATCAGAATGTCAAATATATTTCCAGGCATTGATGTTTCCACCCTCACTCTATCACTTTGTGAAGGAGGAACTGGGAAAACACCTGATCTTTGTCTTGCACAAGATTGATTTGGTACCTCCACCCTTGGTTTTGGCATGGAAGAAGTACCTGCAGACCAGATTCCCTGGTGTACAGATCATCTGCTTCTCCACATTTCCTCGCACTACAGATGGCATGAATTCCTTTTCTTGATGCTATATGACATGGTGTTGTCCTTTTTTCCTGGAAAGGCTTGACTGGTTTCTCTGTGTAGGTGATGGAGGGAAAAATCGTCCTCGGGGTCGTTTGAAATGGAAAATGGCCACAAAGTGTGCATCCAAGTTATGTGAGGCATGTGAAACACTCATCCCTGGTAGTAAGTGTCTGCATCCTCAACATATTTATAATGCAAATTTAAAAAGGAATTCATGATTCAATTAATTTTAACAAATGTTAATTCAATGATTTATTGTGATTCCCTTTAGTTGATTTCTCCCAGTGGAAAGCCAAGATACTAGAAGATGAAGCTTTTTGTCTGGGAGGACCTGGAAAGGATTCAAGTGAGGATGCAAGTGACTGTGAAGTGGAGAACATTTTAGAAGAGGATTCCAACATATCTCCCATGGATGTCCCAGGTGTTCTCACAATTGGCTGTGTTGGGTTCCCTAATGTTGGGAAATCTTCTCTGATCAATGCTCTAATGGGCTTCAAGGTGAGGAAAAGTGCATTCATGCCTGGGTTAGAGCTGCCTCCCAGGTAGACTTACTGTTGTTTAAATGTATTTTTTAATTTCTTCCCCTTCAGTATCAATAGCCAAGGAGTGAGAAGTCTGTGCTGGAAAATTTTTGCTTAGTCAACCATGAAAAAGGGCCAAAAAATTTGGCTATTATATTTTTATAGCATGACTTAATGACAGAGGTTGCTCTCTCTTGCTCTTTTGGCCAAGTGCTGAGGACAGCCTGCACATTTCAAATGAGTGGTCAGGTGCTTTTTGTTTATATTGGAAAAAATCATTCTGAAACTTATGGAGGGAGAAAAAGAATGCATCAGTGAGTGATAAACTCCAAAAGTGGATGCCTAGCCCCCTTCATGGAAACAAGTTTGCAGCAGGGGCCAGCTATAGAGTGGACTAGTTTCAGCTGGAATATTTCTCAAATACTGGTTGTTTATAATGTCCTTGTGAAACTTTAAAATCGAATAACTTCGAATGTACATAATAAGCAAACTGTGAATGGCATATGAAAGCATAAGTATTAAAGTTTTTCACGTTCTAAGTATACATTTCTTTGCCTCTATGTGACTGCCATAATTCATGATATATCATTCAATCAGATTTTCCAGAAGCTTAAAAACATTTTCCAGTTGTTGTAGAGTGATTTCATGAATTGCATTTGTGATCCTGGCTAAAATTTCATCCTAAGAATGTTGCTTTTATGAGAAAATAACGCTTTTAGCATGGCCCAAACGTAGTCCAGTGAGACACTGGTTTGGTGAACAAGGTGGCCAAGAAATTTCTGCCAATGTGGGACAGTTCCAGGATGAAGTTTTCCCAGCCAAGTGGTTTGGTGGAGGTGGACCAATTGCTTGACCCCCTTGTTCACCTGACTTGTTCCCATTAGTCTACTCTTTTATGAAGCCATGTTATAAGTGTCTTTTACACATCAAAACAACATTCTTAGAAATAATGTTTGGCCAAGATCACAAATGCAATTCATGAAATCACCCAGTGACAACTGGAAAATGTTTTCAAGCTTTTGGAAAGTCAATTTGAATGATATATCATGAAATACGGCAGGTATGTCGAGCCAGAAATTTATTATGTTAAAAACTTTAATATAATTATGCTTTCATAAGCCATTGACAGTTTGCTTCTATGATGTATACATCCAAAGTTATTAAATTTTGAAGTTGCCCAAGGACTTTACAAATACCCTGTATTTTCCACAAAAGCAGCCACTTAACTACTGACATATTAAGAGACCTTATTTTGAAGGACTGCATGGACTCAGATATCTTTAAATTGGTTTCTCTTCATTCAAGGAGAAACAGACCTGCAAGAAACCTGCAGTGGGATCCCATCAAATATGGACAGCAGGAACTAGGGTGAAAAAGTAGTGAACAACTTAAAGTGGGATTGACAACTTATAACATGAATTTGTTTGCATCTTAACCCTAGCAATACCAAGCTTCTTTTTGGTCCAAGGAGTACAAAGGGGGGGTTTCAGAGACCCAATATTAAAAACTAGTTAATAGCTACAATTTTGCATTTTAGGCATAATGCTCTATTTACACATCATAGTTAGAGTACAAAAAAATTATTTCTTTTTTACAAACTAGGCTAGTACTTAAATTTTAACAGGAGGAAAGACAGAAATATTTATGAAACACTTCTTTCAAGACTGTTTTATTCCCTGTCTTCTGATTCATCACATTTCACATCTGCAGCTTAATAACCTATTGGCATATCATAATAAGAGTACAACTAACATATCCATTCATTAAGAAAACACAAAACTAGCAAGAACTAGTATCAGCCCCTTAGAACTACTGGGTGGGATCTGAGAGACTCACCCATTATATAAATGTAAGTTAAAGTCACACAATGAAGTTTTTACCTGTTCATTCCTTGAAGTGTCGAGGACAATTAGAAATCGTTTCATGTTTTCTTTCAAATTACAACAGTAAAAAATAATAAAACTTAAGTTCTGGGCTTTGTTGGCCCCCCCTCCCTTTCCATTGCTAGAGTTAATGGATACACTCATGAGATTCTTTTAATCCATTTTCATGCCATTACAACTTGCCATGGATCTCTGCTTTGGCTTTTTGCCTTAGTTATTTTTGAGAAGATACCTTTGGTCTGAATGGTGATTGAAAGCTGGATTAAACTATGCCTTCAAAATTCAGCATACTTTTTATCCTGACTTTTCTTCAACTAATTCTCAACACTACTACCATGCTGTCTTGACTCCCAAGCTGCATGATGAATTTGTCAGCTGTGTGGGAGCTGGTGTGTATTTCTTTACATTGACACATGAAAGTGAGGATTTGCATGGCACCATGACTGGCTTATCCCCTTGTAGACTTTCTCACAGATCCTTCATGTGGTCTTCTCCCTTTCCCATGTATTCCAAACAGTGGGAGTTGACTGGATGCTTATACTATGTATAAGTGTGAGTATACTATGTATACTCACAGCTTTCAGTTCTATTTGGTACTTTATTTCCATTTAAAATATGGACAAGAATTAACTTTCTGGTTACGTTTCATTATTAGGAAGTCATGCTAAAATATTGAAATTTTTCCTAGGTTGTCAGTGTTTCTCGTACTCCTGGCCATACAAAGCACTTCCAAACTATATATCTCACAAACAATGTGCGTCTCTGTGATTGCCCTGGATTGGTTTTTCCATCTTCTGCTGCCCGCCATCTTCAGGTTAGCCATTGATAATTGTGATTTACCACCCTGTTGAGGACTATGCTATGCAACAACATCCATTGCATATTGATGAGAAGTGCTACAAAGGCAAACACAAATCTGCTCTTGATAGTTTATATATGACAATGGCCCCCATGGCATTAGGAGGTGCAGGAATCATCATATCCTAGGGATTATGGAAACATAAACTAGTTATTACTACCATGAGTACATTTCTTCCTCGTTCTCTTGAGAGACTATATACTCTGCTGTATGCCAAACTTCTATGAGATGAAGACATTATGCTGTAAATTTTTAATAAACCTGATTTGCTAACTTGCACAATTATCTCTTATTTATGGTTCCTAGTAAATATAGTAAAAGAACTTTTCCTTGTGGTTAATCCTTTTTCTCGCACATGCCAACAAAGGTTTCGGAAAGTATCAAAACACACCCTCACCAGTGAAAGGGTTAAGTGTGTTTAGATTGAACCTCTGGCACTGGCAAGGTCTAAGGAAAAGTGTCCCCTTGGACTACCATTCAATGATCTGTTGGGGAGGCCAAGATATATCATTAGTGTCCATGGATCCTTGCTATATATATGTCATAGTTTCTTCATTTCAATTAAAAGGATGCATCACAGATGGAGTAAGAAACAACCAGCTTGTAGCAACTTGGTTGGGATGTAAGTGGCAATATGCCTAGACTTTGCAATCAACCATTTAATTATTACAGAGCCTAATTCTGCATGCTAATAGGTCTTGATGGGGAGCTATCCTATAGCTCAGCTTCAAGAGCCCTACTCAGCTGTTCAGTTCCTGGCTGAGGCATTGCCTATAGTGAAAATGCTGCGATTGGTCCATCCAGATCATGAGGGCAATGCTCCTTACAATCCCGATCGCTACGAATGGTGTGCTTGGGATGTATGTGACGGTGAGCTTCCCACGTGTCTTAGGATCTTGTTCATGTCTTCTCTCAACCTTATAAGCTCATCATTTCTCCCCATAGCTTGGGCTGAAAAACGTGGCTATCGCACAAAGAAAGCAGCTCGTCTTGACACCTACCGAGCTGCTAATCATATCCTGAGATTAGCCCTGGAAGGAAAAATCTGTTTATGTCTTTATCCCCCTGGATACAACAAGTCCAAGAGTAAGTCCAAATTTCCTGTGATTCAGGTTTCATGCTCATGAATCTTCTTCATGCCTATGATTGAGTGATGATGATACTTCACCTCACAGGTGAGTTTGAAACGAGTCCAGAGTTGCAGGAGATCCATTCCTGCTATCCACCATCTTTCTTCTCCTCATTGGAGGTCAGTGCTCACACAAATAAATCAAAGGAGGAAGCAGAGAGTGATATTAGCGATGATGAAGATGAAGGAGGAGATGAGACCACTGGTGGCAGTGTTGGTGATGATGATGATGATGATGAAGAGGATGATGAACCCGGAAGTTTCAACAAATTTGCTTTTCTCTCAGAGCAAAGTGTTTAAAATGTTGATATCTAAGAGGTTACTGAGCTTTTAAGTGTCAAATAATAGCTGTCCTTGCTGAGGAAAGTGAGCTATTAATTGTGTGCTGCCAATGTTTCTATTTTGTGATTCAGGAGCAAAGGCTTCAATTGTGATTTTCAAATCTCTTACAGTTGAAACTTGGTATGATGAAATTGGACGTAATGAAAACCAGTTATGGGGAAACCATTCACATTGCCTGGCTGAATGCCCATAGACACCCTTGTTAAGTGATTCAAATGTTTTGACATTTTGATCACTATCTAATGTCTCTGGTGTTCCCATGGAGAACAGACTGGCTATGTTTGATTTTTCATTTTTTTGTAGGAAAAAGGTGTTTGCATCTCTTTAAATATGCCTGATGAAGAGATTCTGAATGTGGGTGAATGTGCATGTGGTAAAGGATGTGAACACCTGCAAATGGTTGTGGGTTACTACATCTAGTTCCTCCTCACTCCTGTGCCCATTATTCCCATTTGAATTTTTATTTAGACAGAGACATGTATGCCTTATGCACAGGATATTATTATATTATTATTAATATTATTCACATTTAAATTCTGTAGTCCTTAATATCCATTTTGCAGCAAGCTCAAGAGCCCTTGGGCCTCCACACCTAAAGGATGATGAAACCATGTAAACAAAGTCTAAAAATGGGTTTAGCACTTTGAAATCCAGTTATGTATCTTGCTTCTGATAAAATTACATGATTCTTGTTACTTTTTCAACTGCATTGCAACCAGTTTTGACTTTTAATCTCTTTTTCATGCATGCAAGAAAAATCCACTCCGAGAATCAGTAAGTGAAGGAGGCAGTATTTGTCTATGGTTTGTTTTGGGGCATGCCATTAGAGGAGCCAGAAGTTAGATGAGAATCATTTTTGTAACTTTCCCCTGATAGCTGCCCATTAGGTTTTGCAACTCATTGTGGATTGTGGCATTTACTTTTGTGACTGAAACCTTAAGTCTTTCTTGGTTGCTACTCCTGGCCATCTCTGTTGAATCTCTTTTTATCAGCCTTAGTTTTCATGGATTAAGGAATCTGTCATCTTTTGGTGTTGATATGAGCATTGTGAATCCTACATCCCTTTTCCCTGGTTTGAAGGCCTCTCTGGTGGTGCTTTGAAAAGAGTGAGCCTGTGAGAAAAATGTGTGTTCGTTGTGGTTAAATGCCAGCAGGCATTTACCCTTCATATTGAAGACGAGCTGTGATTATTTCCAGTTTAATAGGCCTCATTGTGGTGCCTATGCTGATTGCCATTCCTATTGGGAAATTTCTGTAACTAGTAACTGTAATTTCTGTAACTAGTTTTTCTTGCATTTTTTTCCCTGTGTATTGGCCGTTTTACATCCCTGCTTGAAGAAAATGGGATTTTTAAATGTGATTAAATGTTTCTGTTGACTTCTTGACTTGCTTCTTTGTAGAGATATAATTTCAGCTCATTTATGACATTCTCTCAAATTGTGGGACTAGTGGTTGGAAGTTTTGACCCAGTTTAAGTATTTGTCCCACCTTTTCACATTACAGCATTTCATCAAAATTTATTCTGAAATTAATCATCCGTTTTCTGTTGAATCATAACCACTGATGTCTGATGTGGTTACCATCACAAGTATCAGCTGATGTCTGATAACCAATAGCAGATCTCTCATACCTCTACTTAATATATGCTGCATGGCTGCTACCTCATGTCATCATGTTGTGGCTTTATTTATAATGTTTTTGGGTTCATTAGAATTTCTTGTATCTCACTGTTTAAATTTTCACCAATCATGATGCCAGCAACGAGCCTGATCACAGCTCAATTTACTCCAACACCTTTCCTTGATATGTTCATGCCATCAAATTTTTGGTGGTTCTAAAATTCAGTTCTAATTTCACCTAATCAGTAGACGCTATTTAATGAAAGGGGTAAGGGGGGTTTGAGCAAACTTAAATTCTCTTTTGAGAGTTTGTAGTTACCTTTGCCACAACATTTTTTGTCATATTGTTATAGCTTTGGCTGCAGATGCTGGAAATTCCAGGCATGGACTCTTGCTGTCCGTCTTCTGTACATATGGTACAATGGTATCTTTACAATGTGACTTAAATGAATGAGGACTGTCTCCAATTGATTTTGTCTGCAAGTCCCTTAAAACCAGTCCAGGGTTTAAGTAAGAAATATTAGTATCCTTTGTTCATAATGTTTTCATGCATACTGATAGGCAGCAGAGATGCCAAATAATCTTATGATGTAGTGCATTGGTAGGAATGACATTGTGCCTAATACCATTGGTCTTATCTTTTGTGTTTCACAGTAGTTTAGATTTTCTCTGGCTTGCTGTGGTTTGTGAGTCCAGATTACAGGGCAGGGGACCAAACCTCTGCTGTTGTCTTTCAAGCAAGATATGGACTCATCCAGGTATTTGACTCAGCAGACAACATCCACTTTTAATTTTTAATGGAGGGCTTCACTTTCTGGTCCTATTAAGCTCAAGCAGTACCTAGGACTGAATTTGTAATTCTAGCTTTCATACTTTGATGCAACAAAGTTCAACTTGGGACTAACATGCTAAAAGTGAAGTTTTGTGGTCTTTTCCTAGGGCCATATGACATATTTCATCTTGCCAGACTACATCCAATGATTTTAGTAAAATCCTTAAATCTTTCTCATTCCTAATCTTTTCCCTCAATTTCATTTATGCTCCAATAAGGTTACAGTGCAATATAAATGTGATGATGGTTCTGTCTCTGTTGGTATGTGAAGTTTATGGGATTCACCTCGAAAGGTACTGGAGCAGCATTTTTCATTAGAACATATACATTTTGTCGATGCATATAATACTATTCAGGTAAAGGGTGTGAAGTCACATTGAAGCTGTATGAATGACTATTGCATTTTTGCTTGATGCAGTGGCTTCCAGAGACGTTCAGGACTAACCAACCGAATCTGCTGTTCTGAGCATCCAGATGCTGCCCTCATAGAGGATTACAGGGCTGGGGATCAAATTTGCTCAGCATGTGGGAAGGTTATTGGAGATCGGTAAGCACAAGAAAATCCTTATGTCAATTCATTATGTGTCAAGAAATGTTCTTGTCACTTTGCCAAATGGGTTCCATATCTGGATTCATTTTACTTTTTCAGCGTTATTGATGTTGGTACTGAATGGAGAACTTTTGGTGATGAGAAGGGTGATGTAGACCCATCTCGAGTTGGAGGACCTGAGAATCATCTCCTGAATGGGGCTGATCTTTCCACTATGATTGGACCAGGACCCAGTCGTTCCTCCGACTTTAATCCCAAATACCACAACAGGAAAACTGTAGGTTTTTCTGATTGTGCCTGAGCTCATGCTCAGTGTGCATTGTTATCATGGAGACTGTAACTTATTCTAAACATTTTGAAATCTTTATTTTCAGCTCTCGGGCTCTGATAGAGCTCTCATCAATTCCTTCAGAGAGATCGGGAATATGGCTGATCGTCTCAATCTTCCTCGCACCATTGTGGATCGTGCTAATCTTCTTTTCAAGCAAGTCCACGATGGAAAGAACCTGAAGGGACGATCAAATGATGCTATTGCTTCTGCTTGCCTGTATATTGCCTGCCGTCAGGAGGGTGTTCCTCGCACGTTTAAGGTTACCTGCATTGATATTTTACTTGAAAATTTTCTTCCACTCATTCAAGATGAGATTGTGCATGGCAGTAGTGTTCATACTTTTTTTCAGGAAATATGTGCAGTGAGCAGTGTAAGCAAAAAGGAAATTGGGCGTTGCTTCAAACTCATCCTGGCAGCCCTGGAAACAAACGTTGACCTAATAACCACTGGTGATTTCATGCCAAGATTTTGCAAGAATCTAAGTGAGTCACACATGCCAAAATTAGAAGTCTAATATAGACTAACTCTTTCCAATATTGGAGTCTCTCTGAGATAATGAGCAATTGATAGATTAGACAGGGAGGTGTTCCAAGTTACCTTCTTTGTCAATCTGTACCAAGTGTAGTTTTTTGCCCTTCATAGAGGCTCAAAAAGCAGGAAGCATAGGACTGCTTCTTGCTCATTTTTATGAGCTGTTTCATATCCATGCCCTTAGCATTGCTGCTTCTGGTTTTCAAATCAGCTCAGAGCTTCAAATCATTGCTTTTCATATATCAGAATTTCTCTACTTTTTTATTTGAAAGTCCTGAAGGGGACTTCTCAAGATCTTCAAGAGTCCCAATAGTGTACAATTCCCACAGTAGCTGATGGGGCTGATCTGGTGTGTCTAATAACATTGGATATGACAGCCATGGTGCTCTGTGTGAAGATGACAGTTGGCATGGAATGGAAAGTTAGGACTCAGACAATTTGGTGGATATAGTGGCTGTTTGGATTAGATGTTTCAATGTGATTCATCATATGAAAAGAGGACTCTGGTTTTTTTTTCTATATACAATGGGTGGTCTTGTTTCTAATGGAGACATCTGCATCCAAGTGACTCAGTTTCAATGACAATGGTATTGAAAGCCTCCAATACTGTCTACCATGACACCATGTAGGACAGGAACTGCCAAGCTTGATACTGTTAGCAGTCATTGGGACAAATCAAACTCCTTCCAGAAGTTTGAGATTGTCCCAAAAGTTGGGCAAATGTGAGTGAGGCTGGTGGTGAAGTTATGGCATGGTTTCCTCCCTAATGACATGACTCTGACATTGGAACTAGACCTCTGAAGGGAGGTGGGATGTTGACATGTATGAGCCATGGACTCGTAACACAAATAGCATCTTATGTCATACCAAGCCAAGGGAGATGAAGCTTAATTGAAAATGTGGAGCTGAAATCATCACCAATATGTCCAAAGTCAGTTGCACTAGCTTGGGTTTTACTGTGGACAAAACGGCACAGTGAACTGGGAACGATGAAACTAGTTTTTGAAAAGCAAGGTAGCAGTGGCAACTTGTGATATACAGCAGTAGTAGCTCATCAGTGGAGAGGGGAGGCTAGCCTTCTTTGTCTCCACTGTTGAATCACTACTGCTGCATGTCACATGCAGCCGCTGCAAGATAGGAAGTAACCCTATAAGTAAATTTCAGAGGAACATGTTGAGTTTTTAATTTATTAAGGGTGGGGGTCCAGGAAGGAAGGTAGAGCAAGCAGGACAGATGTATTGCCCCCCAAATCCCTCTCAACTGGGACCATGTCAATGTAGCCCATTTCAACCCCAGAGTTATGGGCATTAATAAAGGCATTACTAACAGTTTTATTGTTTCTCTTCTTCATTGTAGGGCTAGATGTGATGGTGCAAAGGGCTGCAACCCACATTGCTCGCAAGGCAATAGAGTTGGATATTGTCCCTGGGAGGTCCCCCATCTCTGTTGCTGCAGCAGCTATCTACATGGCATCTCAGGTGAACATCATTAAAGCCTTTTTAAAAAGTAATTCTGTCTTTTGTACCCCCTCCTGTGAAGAAATAGAACATCTGTTCTTGGGGATTTAACTGGGTTTTAAGCTGGAGTCTTTTCAGTAGTGGCTAAGTTCCAGAAATCAGTCACTTCTATGAAGTGCTATTTATCCTCCTAAGACCTGAATGGTACGAGGGTCATCCCAAAAGTTCGAGAACAAGTGTGAATATTTTCTTTGCATGTGATCCAGCAGCAACAGTCTTATCATAATGTTCATATTGATGTCTCATGGTGCTAACCTAGGAATGATGGTGTAATTGCTCCTTTCTGTTGCAAAGATACCACATTTTTAAGTAGACCTATATTTTACCACTATGAAAGAAGGTGATCAGGTCCAGCAAGGTGGGCTTTGGTTTCTGTGGAAGCAAAGAAAGTCACAGACCCAGGTTGGTTGTGAGCTGCAATAAGTTTACAGGGACAGAGTTTTTCTCAGAAGTTCCATGAATATGTGGTGCATCACTTTGAAGCAGAATGGGATACAGTGGATGATTCACCAAGGTCGACCTGACCTTGGTGCACAGTTGGAGCATGTTCCTGCTGTGAACCAGTGGGTTCAAGTGACCCCAGCAAGCTGGTTTGCTGAAGGACTCAAGAAGCTGATAGAACAATGGCAGAAGTGTGTGCAGCTGCATGGGAAGTATATAGAGAAAGTTCACTTGAAATAATGCTTCATTTAGTGTTTCAGCTTGATGTAGAATAAAGTGTTCTCAGACTTTTTGGATGACCCTCATATGTACACATGCCAAATTCTTATGAGTTTCATTTTTTCTGGATCCGAGGAGGCTATATTTGAGGAGAATGACAGAATGAATGTATATAGAAAGGGGGGGGGGGGGGAAAAGCCAGCATGAAGTTAATCATTTTATGTACAGGCTTTTTCAGTCAAAAGATAATATCTGTATTATCTTTTATGATGAGTTATCACTGTGAGATGATAGTCTGAAATGCACAGTCCTTGCGTTGTTCTTCTGTTTCTAGGCCTCTGAGGATAAGCGGTCGCCAAAAGATATAGGCGACATTGCTGGGGTGGCTGATGTTACCATTCGACAGTCCTATAAGCTCATGTGTCCTCGGGCTGCAGAGCTATTTCCAGAGGATTTCAAGTTTGCGATACCTGTGTCCCAGCTTCCTCCTCAATAGAGTTTATGGACTTTAATTGGTTATTTGTTTGACATGAATAATTAATTATTTGCTTTGTTCATCAAAAGAAAAGCTCATGTGAGGATTCTGTGCTCATGGACTGCATATAAGATGTGATCAGGATTGACCTTATGCTGTTGTCATTTGTGTCCATTTTCATGTGTCAGGGAATATTCCAGAGTTAAGGCCATTGATTGATTGATCATATATGCAGTCAATGAGTTGTCTTATCTCAATCCAGAGAAGGATCATGTGAAGGGGCTTGTGATGACAACTGTATGATGATTTGATTTGCAAAGGTGTTTTAATAGTTACCACTTCTTGTTATTCTATTGTGAGAAAACTACCAAAAGTTCACAATGCTTATGTCTGGCACTTCATGCATTCACTTTTCCAGCAGGCACTGTATACTCAGTATTGACCTGCTTCAGCATTGATTTCTTATTGAACTCCATTATCCAGGGGTCCTCCACAAAACTCTCAAAGCAGAGGCATTGTCATTCATGTGCACTGCATATTAGCCACTTTTGCACCCTCCTATAACATGGAATAAAAAGCATAGAGCAGTGGGTCTGAGGAAATCCAATATTCCCTGCTAATCTTAAGAAAGGGATTCAAGAGAGTTGTGGACCCAAGCAGTGAGGGAAGCCAGAGATTATCAGGGATTTCAGGAGCAGGCCTAATCCATGTGGAGAAGTGTGTGATGTGTATGTGCAGGTGATTAAAGCATGTACTTGGGCCCTTCATGCTTGCACATTTTGAGGGGAACCTTGCATTATCATCAGTGAAGTAAAATAGGAACAGGACATCCAGGTTTTCTGCAAATTTAGTAGAATCTCCTTGAATTCAACTCAATGGGTTTAGTTCTGGGTTTGGATCCAGCTAAATCTTTTCCTGGGTTTTTAATGTTGCTGGGTCTACCTGCAAGGTGCATTTCTAGCTGTTTTGTGCTTGTTATTTCCTTTCTAGGATTTTTGTGTTCTCCACATCCTGCAATTTGGTACATTCCCTTTCCAAAGGTTTATTATTTTGTCAGTTTTTAAGACTAGAATGTCTTCTGAATCTGACATGTTTCTACAGCATGTAGCTGTTATGATCCATTGGCACTGTCAAGCTTGCCCATTGCTTTATTTGTCAAAGAAACATTACAGCATATTTGTGCACAAGCATTCAAGTACCCAAATCTAGACTTCATGAGGAGAGAGACTCACTCTTCAGATCATATTCTGCAACTCCCACATGGTAGTTTTTTAACTCAGAGAAACAGAATGGTAATGACATTGACTCCATGTCAATGTGCTGCCCTTGAAGTTACTGTAAGTCTTTTCCCCCCTGTTTGCTTTTCCCAGTTTTTTCTCATCTGAGTGAATTCTCAGTGTGGTAAATTTGATATTATACCTCATGCTCTGCTGTTCATAAAATATTCCATGCCATGGATAGTCATTTTTCAATCTGACATTTTACCCTTGACTTGGACACCCTGTATGGGAAGTGCCCCTTTGCATGAATGTCTGAGTCAATGAAAAAATGTCTAACTACAGTGAAGAACACTGTAACTGGCCATCTGCTTCCTGTCATGGTTTCCTTCCAATATAGACTCAGATGCAGGGCAACCTAAGAGTTGTCTCTGGAAGATTTTTCATCCATTAGAGCAATTCACTGGGCCTTGTGCATGTCCTTGCACTTTGTCTGAGACTGTATTACTGCACCACTGTGGATTGACGACCCTGGTGCTGCTTAATATATTGGTTTTGAAAGGGTGCCACTAGGCTACCATTCCTGTCAAAGTGGGAGGATTTGTGCCATTGTCATAGTTTAGAGTTAGCCTTATTCTTCATTAGAAGATTCCCCTTGATATGTGTCAGGTGGTGTTTTGCATTCAATAGAACTGTGGAGATCATACTTTGCTATACCATTCTTTCTTTTCTGATAATGGTTTTTGCTAGGATTTGCTATTTACATCAACTGAGATCATCTGACTGAAATGTCAGGTTTGGGACCATCATGAGCAAGAATGGGAAGTGGAGCTTCCAGGAAGAATGGGCTGAAGTGTCCCAGCTGCATACTGTTCACTGGGAATTGTGGTAAGAAAATTTAAACTTGGACCTTTTGATACTATGATCTTGTTGAACAAAACTCCTCATTCTATTCTGAAGGCAACTGCAGAGTCCATATTTTGTGAATCTCTTTCTTATAATTAAATGAAATTCTGCCATCTCTGTCCTCTGGTTTCATTCTCTTTGTGGTGAAATTTATCATGTTTCTGTTGTGACTGGTTAAGGGATGTCTTCCCGGGCTTGTGCTGGAGAGTGCACAATGCTCTCAGGTGGGTTGACCAAGAGACTTACTCTTAGCAAAAACACATCACATACTTGTACTTGGGTACATGACTCTCTTATAGGGTGTGTCAAAATTCCTAATTGGTTATAACTTTTGAGGGCTGGATCAAATTGAGATTTGGTTTAGACCATATGAGAGGTAAGAAAATTTTCCACCTGGAGATATGTTGTATTTATTATTTTGCTGATCATATTTTTTGAGCATTAAGTAAATTCCATTTTTGATGGTTCTATAAGTATGTTCACATATGAAAACATTGCTTGTATGATATGTCATACTGATTTCCAATTGAAGTAACTTTAAGGAAAGTGACAGAAAAGAGTCTGACTATTGATGGGCAGTGATAGGTTTGGCTTCATTTCGAAATTGTAATAGGTTTGGCTTAATTTCGAAATTGGCCAGAATGCAATTGGAACTATCCAGGAAAAACTGTAACCAAGAAACTCCTAGACCCAAGTCAATCATTCATATCAAATTGATTTTGTATACAATCGGAACATTAGCAGCACCCCTGCTCTGCACATCCACAAAGTGGTTGATCTGAAGAAATCTTCATTTGGTCAGCAGGAAGAGCTATCAATCACTAAAAGTTGATGTGGTGCATGATAGCAGAGACTGCAATCCTCAGTCATCAGCTGAACAAAATATGCAGAAGGATCCCAGACTTGTAACTTTGAAATAGTGTAGACCAGGGGTGTCAAACTCAAATCGATTGGCAGACCACATTCCTTACCTTGCAGATTGCCTGCGGACTGCACCAATACTTTTTTCATCAAAATTTGTGCTGACAGTCGATCCAAACAGAAACTTCAAGAACAGACAGTGGGCCAGATGAACCACCTCCGTGGGTCAGATCTGGCCTATGGGCCATATGTTTGACACCCCTGGTGTAGACCACAATGCAATCTGATACTTCAGTGAGTTATCACCAATCAAATGACAGGCAGGACATTAGACTCATACCTTGTACATGTATTGTCACATGCTGTGATTTTTGCAAAATCATGGTTGAATACTGTTTATCAGTTTTAAGAACATGGATGAGGGAAGAAGGAAGTTGGCATAAGCTGTGGTATTATTTAAATTTTGATTTTTTGCTGATCTCGAGTGTTGTGAAGTCATTCTCAGCCAGTGATTGGCTCAAAATATTTGACTATTTGACAATTACTGCTTGCATAATAGGAGGGTTTTCTTTATTTTAAATTTTTGTTTGTGTTGCTGGTTCTCTATTTTTCATTTCTATTTCAAATATTGTCCTTGGCTATTAGAATTGAAAATCAAATACTTCAAATAAGTTTTAAATAAAAGAGAAATAAAATCCTATTTATATATTTCAAATTGTATTTGTGAAAATAGTCAAGTAATTTTTACCCATAACTGCCCACCTACAAAAAAAAGAAAGAAAGAAGAAAGTAACTGTTTCACTTACACTTCTAAGGTAAATAATCCATATGTAGTAGCAACTCCTTAACCCTTGGAACACCAAGATCATTTGCATCCCGCGAAACGCCAAGATCGGGTCATTTTTGACCCATTAGTATATGATTTGATTTGATTAGTATGTCACAATGATGTTAAAAATTTCATCACTTATGAACAAAGAAAAGGCATCTTTGCTTGTGAGTGCATTCTTGCTGAGATCCGTAGGGCCATGCCTTTCCTTCAGGATGTTGTGACGCGAAACGTTGGAGGACTGGCCAACATATTTCCAGGGCCTTCCAGCAAAGTCCACATCCCGCATGTCACGTTCTTCTTCAGAGCTGTCACTTCCACAAAATTCATCTCCTGATTTCGTCATAATTTCTGGTTCTCCATCACTGCAAGAATCGCCACTTTCGTCATCCATAACATCTGAGTCAGACTCTTCATGTAGAATGCTTTGAATGGTGTCCATAGAGATCGATGGCCGTGGATTGTTTCCTGCCATGTTCACAACTACACTAGAACTGATATGTGAAGACAGCACCACACACTGACACGAGGCCGAATTGAAGGCGTCTGCAAGGGCTAATATACGGTTAATATACAAGAAAAATTACAATTTCGACTGTATGGGTCATTTTGACCTGATCTTGGCGTTCCGAGGGTTAATGTGAAGTTTTCTTGTAAAACAGTGGAATGAAAATTCTTGTCCAGTATCAGTGCAAATGCCAATCTGTACCAGTACCAACCATCTTGCAGAAAATGGTTCACTTTCTAGAGTCCTAAGCTTGTTCTGGACTCTGTTTCTGTCTTGCATTGTTATATTCAGATTGGTCTACCCAAGATATCAAATTCCTGTTCACTCACAGCTTATGTTTGGATTCACATTGTATGAAGAAGCAAAAAGTGAAGTAGATGAGATCTCTTAAAGTTGTACAATAGCCTGGGAATGATACATATTAATGCAATATGATGTGAGAAAACAGGTGGAACAAACTAAGCTTTTCATTATTTTTATTGCATTAAAATGCCCTCCTATTAACAGTCATTTGTAGGTCCAATAGGGCAGTTATGAAAATTAAAAGCTTCCAAGTTATTATATAATATTCTTTGCCTGCATGATGAAAAGTCTCAAATACCTATATTATTATCTTAGACAGCCTCATTTTCCTATATCCTTGAGTACTAAGCTACTCTAAGGAAGCATTGGTTTCCAATTACAGTTTGTTCTGTTGTGCTAAGTTTAATTCCTATTTGTATCTTTAGGCCCTTTTACACACATTTCTAAGCATGATCTTCAACTCCCTCTCAAGTCATAAAAAAAAAACATTTAAGGTACTCAGGTGCCATCTTTATAGAGTATTTGTTATCACAATGCCAAGAAATAGATTGAATGAACCTTGAAGTCTGTGTATGGCCATCCATTCAGGCATTTTTGGATGTTATGATTGGAATGTAGAAGTATCCTCTCAAGAATGGCTGATTTTGCAAGCCATTTGAAGGCATTGGTGGTGATGGAGTACCCAGGGGTTGTTCAGAATGTTGATAGAATGCTTGCAACCCTGGGAGGACTCAAAGAAATTTCCAAGGTATGTCTATGACCAGTCCATTCTCCATTGGCAATATTATTAGTGTGCTTCTTCAAGTTAGAGTCAATAAGTCAACTCTCAGTTTTGAAGTTGGTGATATACACAGCCTCTTGATTACTGTGCCTTTCTTGCTCTGTCCAGCTGTGCAGTGGTCACTCTGCATCGCTTCAATTGCCATCCATTCCAACCCAGGTTTACTTGGGAATGCCTGATTTTGCTAAAGCAAGGGAACTTGCTTTAGCAAATTAGAAGGGAATTTGCATAATTTTACAGATTGGTCAAAACATAGCATCCAGTTTATAAGATAAATGAACAGGGCATGATTAAACATACATCATTACTAATGAAATGGAGTGTGTGAAAGTTGTGAATTTTATGGTGCATGCTGGAAATCAAGGCATGCTCGATTTCCAGCATGCATGGAGCCTTAACCATACATCATGTAGTTTGTGAATGCTGCAAAGGTTCCTGTCAATGTGATTAGTAACCCCTTAAGCAGGAAGAATACCTTTTGACAGTTTTATTAAATGCTTATACTATAAGGAAACTGTCTTTTGGTAACTTGATACTTTTACATACCATGGATAGAACAGGGTCTTAAGATGGAATTTTAATTCATTAAACTTGAAATTGAGACAGCTAGCCAGGATGAGAAATTTAAAATGCAGTGTGAATCATTAATAATTCCTCAATACAGAAACCAATCTACAGGGTGTTCGTAGTTAGACACAAAATAGGGAATCCTTTGCCGCCTGTATGCGGAGTACCTTCGGCGCCTTAGAGCCCACCGGGTTGCATATCTGGAAGGATTAAATCCCTGGTGTGTTTCCTTGCAGATATGCAACCCGGTGGGCTCTAAGGCGCTGAAGGTACTCCGCATACAGGCGGCAAAGGATTCCCTATTTTGCGTCTACGAACACCCTGTATATGCATACGTGAGACATGGTGTTAATATGTATAGACTTTTGTAGGCTTTCTTCAGTGAAGAAAGAGAACGACAGAAATTTTCACTCTGCTTTCGACCTGATGACCCTCACTGTAAACCCTGTCATGGTGAGAGAATGCCTTCTGCAGGATTGCTGATACGCATTAAGCGCCGCAGAGTGATCAGAGCAGATGGCCAAGAAAGTGTGACCCACAGCAGCCACATTCTTGGCAAGATTCTCACTATGTACCACTTCAAAGGTGCACATCCATGATATCTCCTTTCTTTTCTAGAGCCGTGGCTTTCATGTTCAAGCTGATTCATGCTGCTTTCCTTCTTTCTTTCTTGCTTATCCATATCTGTCTACATTTCCTCCAGGCAGGAATCAGTCTTTGAATCTGAATCTCTGAATCAGTCATGCCAATTTTTCATTTCTTTTCAATGAGCCACATGCTCTGTTGCGAAATCTACCAACTGAGTTGTTTAAGGATACCTTTGTAAAATAATAGGTGACACAGAAGTGTAACTATTTATAGGCTGTGCTCATACCTTTTTCTTCACTCAATAGTGCTCAGCATTATTTTGACCCCTTCTAATGCTGTGTTTGTCTTAGCCAGTCAGAGGAAACCAGTGTCTGGTTGCAAGGTTATATTTAGTTTTTGTGGTCACAGAATATGCCATAATAAATTCTCATAGCCTCAATTCAATTAGAGTGTGGGTATTTATTAGCTAAAAAAAAATAGTACAAGTATGATCAAAGCATGGTCAAATTCGACAAAAGTATTTTCAAATGTTTCTGTCACTTTAAAATTGTTATCTAAGAAATGCTTGAACTGAAACTGATGGTGAGAGAAAAATTGTTCTAATTAAATGGGACTCCACATTTTTCTCTGTTCAGTCCTGTGGACCATAGACAACTTTGCCACTGCCATTGAAAAACACAAAGATGAAGTGTAAATCCACCTGCCACTCTTGATTTTTTGGCTGCAGCCAACTTTATAGGAACAGGCTTTCATGTGGAGAGCATCTGCTCCAAATGTAAGCTTCTGTGGTTCTGATTCTAAGTCAATCTTACCATGAAGCAATAGTGGAAATTCTAATTATACAAGACAACCAGTCAGTTTAGCTGCTCAGAGAGGTTTATCTCAGCATCTATTGGTTTTGTGGCCTTGATTTTTGGTTGAGCCCTTCATGACACCAGGGGGGAAAGGATTATGGATGCATCTTCACATGTAAAAAACAAAGTGTACCCCTCAACAGTTGAAATAGGCACTAATGTTATGAATGTTTGAATATCCACCATTTTCTTCAATGAAATTGTCCACATGAGGGAGCAGATGACTGATCAATGATTGCTACATCCAAGGTGTATAAGCAGTGACCTCATGGCATAATGAATTCTTCAGCTCTGACAATTTGACTTTTATGAGCAACTGATTAGCCACTCTCTCAGAGTGGCTAAACCAACTAATGGATCAGCATTGATTCCCATTTTTGATGAATATGTGTAAGAATTACATGTTCATCCTTGTAGGCATGTGTGATTTTCAATACCTGCCATGGGAGGAACTTCCTGATGGAAGGAAAGTTTCAGTTTTCAACCATGTCGCCCTATGGAACTTCAGACAATATGAGGATTTCTCTGAATCAGAACCCGAACACCTGTTTCTGCCTCCTCCATTCTTCTCTCGCTTTGAGAATCCAACAGTGAGTGGAAATGGGATTTAAAAAATACTCTCAGTTTCATCTTATGGTATTTCCATGTGCTTATTGAGATACCCTTTTTGGCTTATTAGCATGCCTCTTATGGAAGAAGGGAAGGATAATGTATTGTTAAAACTCAAATTGTTCCATTTCCTTTAGTTTCATGAGTTCTCAATCTCAAGGCTACTTATAAAGTCATGGTATATAGGGAAAATATAGAAATATGGCCATAAGTCATTAGGCATTAACCACATAAAAGTGGTTAATGCCATAGGAATTAAGTGCATAGTATGAAATTCTAGAATTGTAACCCAATATTTGATTGGGTCACTGTGGGTGGATGCTTGCAGGATTACTGCTTCCGCAACACAAAGGCACCAGCATCCGAAGAAGAAGTGGCTGAGGCATCTGTCATGCAGCTCAAGGCCTTGAGAATTCGTAAAGAGTTGGGAAGCATTATGATACCTTTTGAACACCCTACAATTCCTGATGGCCCCTCAGAACAAACTAAAGAAGGCATTGAGAACCAAGGCTCCAAGTTGGAGGGCATTATGCCTGTAGTGGAAAAAGTGAGTATATCTTTCTCTTGATAGAAGATTCTTGAGAAGAGACATGCTGATTGTTTCACACCAATGATCATTCTGTGCAGGCCTTTGAAAGGCAACCAATCTGGTCCAAGGTGGCTCTGCTGGAGACACTGAACATTTCTGATGCATTGCTTCGACCTGCCCTTCCCATGTTCGCCTTCTACTACACTACAGGACCATGGCGGAATACATGGGTCCGTTTTGGATATGATCCAAAGCAGCATCCAGAGGCCAAACTCTACCAGACCCTAGACTTCCGTTACAACAAGAAATGTGAGCATCAGTTATATTTTGGAGCCTCCCAGTCTGTGTATGATTTCCTTTTCTGAGGATCATGTGCATAGCAAACCCTATCATGCTGTTCTTTCCATTTAAATAGTTAGAAAGTAAGATCACAAAGTGAGGATCTCATGATTGTCCTTTGTTTGATACTTCAACAGTGCGAGCAAATATAGATATCCCATTGAAGAGAGGATCTCATGGGATCACGAATCCCCGTGTAAAGGAGGAATGTTCCAAAGATACCAAAGAAAAGGGTAAGGGACACATCTTCACTGGTGATGTACCTCCTGTGCAACGACAGCTCTTATACCAGGTGCTTTTCTCCTTCAGTGAGCTCATATTGGATATTGTCTGAAAAAATTCATTTTAACATCCATATGTCCTTTCTTGGTCATAGTACTGTGATATCCAAGTACCTGAAGTCCATGCTCTCCTGAATGATGAGGCAGTGTTGAACCCAGAAAATGCAGTTGATCCAAAAGAAGGCTATTTCCAGGCAGGTACTGCAACTAGAATCCGGGAAATAATCTGGAAGTATTGCATGGTTATGAAAGGATCATCAGGTATGTGTCACTTCCTAATTGCCTGATCTCAAAGTTTCATTAAGAGGATGTAGGCCTTTTATGTATGTTAAAATATAGCAATTTAATATTACTATTGACGCCCTCTCACTTTTCAACAAGACAAGAGATTTGATGAATGTGTGAGACATCTGACTTTTTAAATTATAATTCACTGAGGAAGGGGGTGCTTCATTCACAGAGACATTACACTCAATCACAATCCCTTTGGCAGGGATGCCCCTCTATGGTCCTATAGGAGGCTTCAAGAATATCTGAATGCATAGGCTCATGACTGGCATGAGGTTTTTGGCTTAATGTGTCCTTATCTCTTAGAAATGACACAGAGTGATATGTATGTTATCCTAATGTTAGGCATGTACCTTCCAGGAAGTAGATTAGTTTGCCTGTTGGCAGAGATGAGTCCACTGCCAGCATGACTCAATCCCTTGCCCACCGGGTGGGAACTAGGTCAGAAGCCAGGTCCACTCAATCTCTGCACCCAATGACTTGTGCAAAGAACTTACCCAATTTACTTTTAAATAAAAATTTTTACTTTGGATTCAGAATTATAAGCAGCATTGGCATCTGTGAATACTTATATCTTTGATCACCCCTCTGAGTTCTTACTTTCACCTGGATTATCCAAGCTGTTGTTTCAGATTCTTTCAGTCAGGTTTTTGTTGGTTGGATTAAAAATAAATATGAAAGAACTTACTCCATTAGCACTATTTTTTGCATGTGTCTTGTTCCACCACAATATAAGAGTCAAAATACATTAGTGGTCAAAGAAACAGGAAAGAGCCACTCTCTGAGTGGCTGCTTCCTTTACCCTTTGGAGTCCAAGTATTTTGAATGTGTTAGCACTGACATCCAAGTTACTTCTACCCTACATCATGAGGTCAACACGAGATAACTCGGGCGTGGAGACCCCAAAGGGTTAATAAAATGGCCAAATGTCAACTTTCATCAATTTCAATGGGAGAAGTTGTCAGTAGTGGGCTTGCAGTGTTGAGGTCAAATGACACTTTTATGAAATGTGAATTTCTCCACCAACTAGTATCAAGTAAATTTCATATACAAGCATACATTGAGCCTGAGTCTTGTACCTACTGAATTTATCTGTCTTCAGCAAGCAGGAAGACTAAGTGTTAGCCTTGATGTCAATATTAATAAAGTGTTAACATTAATAGGTTTTAAGTTGAAGACCAATATACTGCACTACAGATATAACCTTATTGCATTTTTAACTTGAAAGGCAGTGACTCTCAACAGGCTGATCTAGCACCAATCTTGTAGCTGAATAGTTTGGTTATATCTAGTAGTGCTGGTTCAGAATAAGTAGTCCAGTTCCTTCACAGAACACAATGATCAGAAGGTCCCTTTTCTTCCTTGAGGAGAACATATTTTTGCCTGTTGAGAAGTTGTGACTTGATTGTTGGTTGACCTGTTGTAGCATCAACTTGGGGTTTCATCACCCTGATTACAAGTAATACATTGATGAAAACTGATGAAAACAACTTTATCAAATTGCAGTATGATGCAAAAACTTCCCTCAGTGAACCCCCACTGACTATTGTGCATTTACTTCATTTCCTCAAGGTTCACCTCCAGACTGAACTGCAGAACCAATATATGTACTTAATGTTGCATTTTTGTTGCCTATGCAGCAGAAGGTGATGCAGAGACAGGGGGAGAAAGATCCATGGATTCAGAAACAGAAAGTCAAGAGGAGGAGGTTGGTGATTTATCTCCAACGGCCAAAGAAGACATGGAAGCTGTGGCTTGAGACCCTACACCTATGTCAGGTTCTCATTATGTCCTGAATGGTGGATTCCATTTGTTGTACTTTACATTGCAAATACATTGCCTTAGAAAAGTTTTAAACTGAAGTGGCCTTCTTTTGTATGATACAAGGTGTCTCAAAAAACTTAATTCCCCAATAATTGATTTTTCATGCTATATAGGGTAAGTGCTGCAAATGTCAGCACTGGGGGTAACCTTGGCACTTTGCAATTGTCAAAATTCTTCCACCATTAGTCCCCTAGGCACAGGTAGATAAGTATTCTCAGATGGTAGGACTAATGTTGTTAACATGTGCTTGGAACAGCCATATTTTTCTGTTGTAATTTTCTTGCAGTGACCACTTTCTCTAAGCACACTCCGAAAATCCTGTGAAATCTTGTGATTTTGCTATGCTTTTGCACATTCCGTTCTTCTCTTCCACATTAGGCATCATTATATTAGGTCGTTGCATTCATTTTTGGAGCTGTTGTAAGTGACAGTGATACATAAGTGTGCAGAGATTCCCAACATCTGACCCAACTTCACCTTTGACCCAGGTCCTCAGAAATGAAAGGCCTGGGGTACTCGAGGTTTGCAGTACAAGAAGGTTTATAATAAAGGTATCACCAGACGAGGAAGAACGAGGAAGCTCCATTATGAAAACCAGCAAGCAAGGTGGAAGTGCAGAATTTGCTTAAGAGTGCCAACATTCGCAGTACTCACCCTATAAGACTGAAAAAACAGTTGCTAGAAAGAAAAAGTTTTTTTTTTTTAAGCTGCAAGAAAATCAACCAATTCTGATGTGAGACATTGAAAGTCAAAATTGACATTACCAAAACTCAGTGATGCTTGCCCTCCACTGCTCACTGCCCCATTGAGGATTAACCCTTTGGTGTCGGGGGAGGTGGCGCTTAACCATCCCCACAGGCAGCTAAATCGACTCCCCCTGGATTTGCAAAATATTAGGGCTCTATTCACCATAGTTTGACTGCAGTGGAATATCAAAGGTCCACGTCCAGGTCAGTCTCACAGTGTAAGTTATTCCAATGTAAGGTTTCCTGGTTTCGAATCTGGTTAATTTAAAGCGGTTGTTTTGACATTTATCGCTAAAGAGGATTGTTATCTTATCACCAAAATCACTTTAAATTATGTATATACACATTTTCCCTACATAAATAGATGCAAGTTGTGCCAGAAACCTCCAGATAAAATTTTGGGGAAATCCCTTATACGCAATGGATTTAATCAAACTCGTGTAAATATACATAAACTGCACTAACAAGGGCTGATGTGTACAGGATGTTCGTATTTAAATGCAACATAAGGAAGTTTATGACACCTGTTTGTGGAGTTCAGGGTGTGCCTTATAGCTCACCAGGTTGCATATTTAGAAGGATGAAACCTATCCCTGGTGTATTTCCTTGCAGATATGCAACCCGGTGGACCTTATAGCATTCTCCAAACTCCACCTACAGGTGACAAAATATTCTCTATGTTGCATTTAAATATGAACACCCCTGTATATGCAGCAACAGATGCTCAAGGGTTAAGCAATCAAATATGCATGTCTTCATAATTTTCTGTCTAACCATGACATTTGACAATAGACTGCTGGCTGCTTAGCTTTCATAAGGAAAACTTCTAAGTCTGAAAAATCGTAGAAAGAACTTCATCAATTAACAATTAGAGGAAGTTGAAAATTTCTAAAGGTGCCTGAAGCAGGCTGGTGTAGTGAACACCCTTAAAAATAAACCTAATGAATCCTAATGAATAAACCTAATGAACCTAATAATGAATGAACCTAATGAAACCTATTGGTTCCAATATAACTTCAACAATATTTTTATTTTTCAAGTTGACAGTAATTTTATTTCAGTCAAAATGTCATATTTCCTTGTCAAGCTTTAGATTTATTTTATATTTTCATGCCATTTTTTGCAAAGATTTTTTCATTTTAGGTACTGAAGGAATTTATTTACTTTTTTGTTCAGTCAGTAAAAAGGCCTCCAGCATGTCCTCTGTGGAAGTCAAGTCAGGACGTCACAATTATGCTTCAGTAGATGCTATGGATTTGACTGTCAATTTTTTGAGTATAAGCATCAAGTGAAAACACTATGCAAGAGCCCTTCCCAAAAATGTATTTCTGTTCCGTAAGGCTACAGAGAAGAAACCAAATAAGAGCCTTTTAGAAACAAGGAATTGGATTTTTAAATAGGGATAACAGAGCCTTAGGCAAACTGCCCTGATAATACACAATTGAGTGAGAAGACTCTTCAGGATGTCATATCAGGTAGTACCCAGTCATCACACATGTAATGTTTTGGAGAAAGAAAAAAAGTGTGAAACTTTTTTATCATTTGCCTCAGTTTAGAATAAATAAAATGGAAACCCTTCAAGTTCACATGATCCTAAACTTGATTTAGGACAGGACATCTCTATGGGGTGGCTTGTAAGTTAAGTCTGACTACCTTAGACCATTGGTTCAAAAAATGCACTGTTCCTCTGCAAAGTTAGAAGCTCACAGCTATTCTGAAGTATGAGTAGCTATTTTTTATCTCGTATGATTGAATTTTCATGGTTTTCCACAAAATTGAGCATTAAGCTGTGATCAAGTTTTATCTACAGAAGGCTTGTTACAGATGCACCTGCACTGTAGCCTGCACTACAGATGCACCTGCATGTGTAACGTATGCCAGCCTATGACTGCGCAACGTCCAGTGTATCAGTAGAGAGTCAAGGCGGGGAGGAAGCTGAAGGAGGTGAACTAAAACATCCATCAACATGTGGAGGGAGGTGAACCCAGTGTTTGGGGTCAACCAACCCGTGGAAGGGCTCCTTACAGTTTAAATGCAGGATCTTTCCTTCTCGAATGTGCTACCCAAACACTGTACAAGGAGCCATAACATCATTATGCAAATGGGTGTCAAAGTCCCTCCAATCAAGTCTAATCGCCAAAACCTATCCTTCAATCCAGCAAGATTTCAGCAGAAGATCCCTCCCTCGATCCCTCACTCCGAGGTGAATGAAGAGCTCGAACTCGAGTTAGTAACCTCCCTCGATCCCTCACTCCGAGGTGACTGAAGAGCTCGAACTCGAGTTAGTACCGATTTGACCGGGGTACTCGGGCCCTTTTAGATCGTGGGTGTTTTGAAACTGGCCGCCTTTCTCTCTAAAAAACATACAGAGGAACAACGTTATAGTTAGAGGATCTTTTCGCTTCGACGGTCGTGAGTTTTCCCCAGAACTTGCAAGGTTTTTTCTGGAAGTGAAGATCAGCCCTTTGTCATTGAAAGTACTGTAAAGGGGTTGGACCGGTTGTTTGGCTAACATTTCTATTGTCTTTTTTTATTATTAGTTTTTTGGAAATACACTTTTGTTTTTGTTTTCTTGAATTATGCCTTAGTTACTCCCGCTTGAATTTGAATTGGCACGGACCTGATTTCCTGGAAGGGAATTCCTTGTAATGGAATCGGGGCACGTTAAGGTAAAGGTTTTATTTTAACTTAATTAATATTTCAATTTTTATAAATCCAACCCACTGCATCCTGTGCCCGTTACATATGCACCTGCTGAACATTTATGAAGGTAATTAAACTTCAGCACAGTAAAGAAATGAGCAGTGGAATTCCTATGAGGACATGATTCAATTGAAGATGATCCTCGCCCAGGTCAATCTTCTGAGATGACTACAGTGAAACTTGCATTGCTGCAGAAAAGCTAGGAATGGAAGATAAGAAAATTTAAAACGAGGGAAATAGTGCAGGTATTGGGTATCTCAAAGGGCAGCATTCAATCCATCTTGCGTGAAAAGCTAGGTCTGTCAATGGTCTATGCCTGCTGGGTTTCCCAAATGTTCATCACTCAACATGGCAACAGATCATGATGAGTCTACAGAGTTTGGACTGGTTCACTGCATATTTTTGCTCAAAGATAGTTAGTGGGGTTGAAATGTAGCCTCTTTGCTGGGACTCAGAATCAAAGCAACAGTCAATGCAGCAGATTCTCCATCACCCAGGAAGTTTTGGACTTGGGCCTCTGCTGGCAAAGTCGTGGCGATGACTTTCTGGGACACTTTGGGAATCATTCACATTGACTGTATGCCTCCCATGTAGTACAATAATGAACTAGCATGGGCATTGCTAATAAATGTTTGGGTTTCCTGACTTTATGATCACCTGTACTAGGGAAAGGCATGGTAGGGTGCAGGATTTACAGGGGATTTGCTATGGAAATGTGGTCATCATGAAGAGGGATACTTGATAAAATGCACAAATGTTTCTGTTTTAATTGATGCCAGACAGAATCAATATCCACTGATGTCTAGAAATTGACCAATACCAGACTTGACTAACAATAATAATTTATCTCTAGTTGGGAGTACTTGGAAAAGTCCCTCCATCATTAGGGGAGCAAACAAAGGTTAGTAATAAAAAAATAAAATAAAAGGTTTTACAACTTTTTTTGAATGAAGCAACTATTGTCAGCACATCCCTGCTAAGAGTGGTTAAAGACTCCTGAGTAGTCTTAAAACAATCCTTTCAAAAACCCCTCAAACCACCCTTCAGCATTGTACTTTACTCCATGGTCATCCTGAAATCTCTTCATACACAGGTGTTCTTTCAGTGTCAAAACATAAAAATCACGGGTGTGAATGAAGTAAATAGGGTGGGTGCAGCACTTGTTTGAAGTCATCACAGAAAGTGTCCTGTGAAACATTGGCCATATGAGCTGGTGAATTCATGCAAACTAGGATCCCTTTCTTGGGTGCTTCTTCTCAATGGATTCAGGCAATCTTTCCAGTAATGCAGCATAGTACAACAAAAATTATTCAGACACTGCAAATCTAGTTCAACATGAGTGTGTTCACATGAAATCACATGATATGCTGAAAGTGTCCCCCTTGGACATCAAGACAGCTGCACTCTTCTACATATATTTCCTGCCAAACATTCTAACATGTCAATGGGAATCCCGCCTGCGATCACTGTGATTTCCTACAATTCTCGAACTTAATGAGGATTGTTTTTGTAGCTTGCTCCTTTACATATCCCATAATAAATAATCAAGTCAGGTAAGATCTGGGGACATTGATGCCCAATATGAGATCACCCATTCCTTGAACACAGCTCGAACATTTTGCATGCTCTCCTTGGATGCATGAGCTGAAGGGATAAATCTCAACAAGGAAAACAAGCTGCCCTGTGAACACCATTTTACTTGAAACTGAATGACTAAGCAAAATTCTGGCTTGACACTTGTGTACTGAGAAATCATTCTCCTACATATACTGTACATGTTGAACTATAAATGTGCAATGTAGGAAGGGTCCATCTTATATAGTATGGGCAAAACCTTTAATTGTTTGAGTTTCCTGACTTTACGATCACCATGTATTTTGAGGATATGGGGACTCAAACTTGACTTTCAAATGGTTACAATTGTAGTTTCAAGCATTTTGGCCATTCAATGTCCTTGAAAAGAAATAGCATTGATGTTGGGATACTAGTGTTACCAACTGGAAGATGGTCCTGTCCCATAATTTTGAATGTAACTGCAGACCTCTTCTTTGATAGTGTCTTTTCCAGAATGAGCCCCCACTAAGATGCAAGTAACTAAGCCCATCTGGTTTCAAAACACTTCATACTGGAGCATTTTAGATCCTTTTAGGCATTACTTTTGCAGGTGAATCAATAGACTCAGGAGAGGGATGGGCAATAATTATCCCATGATTTTCAGATGCCATAATGAAGATGTAGGGTATGCCATAATGAAGATGTAGATGTAGTAAATAACAGCTGTAACCAAATCCATGTCATCAACTTCATTCCATCATGGAAGTAAAATCTGGCTAAAGCAGGATGTGTATAGACCATCACAGACTTTTTGAAATGAGGCACCATGCACATACATCTGAGCAAACAATCATTCTATGAGGCAAACACTGCTCTTGAGGCATTTGATCACGATTGGTCATTCAACTCCCATTGCTGTTAACAGCACGTCAATAAAGCACATATAGGTGTCCCAAAAAAAAAAATAACTGAACAACTTTCTGGTCAAGAATTTCTTGCATCTAGAGAGATTTTTAGGACAGTTTCAAGGAACAACCAAAGAATATATGACTTAACAGTTTGATTCATATCATACTTCAAGGACATGACTGAATTGGCATAGGGGAAGTTATCAAAATGCCCACACTGTGACCACTGAAGAGCTTAAATCTAGTGACAAAGTTTTCACCCAATTGTAAGTTTAAAAAAAAGTAATTGGCATAAAAGTCTAGGTTTGAAAAGGCTAATTGTGACATGTCACACTCCTGGGTGCCAAACTTCATCACTTATAAAAATTCAGTATTTCATGCCAGGCAATCAAATGGTGGTGCTGAATCAAAGAGGTGTCAATGTCCCTAGTCAACAATGTCAGTCTATTTTTGGTGACAAAAGCACGAGATCATGTAGAAACCTTGCAAATATCCTGGAGAATTTCAGGAAGGTTTACAATGGTGATCCATGCAAATGGAGACCATATTGATTCTCTTTGTGTAGATTGATAGCAGCACCTCTCTTTCGACCAGTTGTTTCTCCCACAAGACTAAGCTGAGGGCATCCAGCAAGACCTCACCATTTTGCTTTTTCTTCTTGAGCTATCAGCTTTCCAAAAATCTCCAAGAAGGCAAGAAAGTGTTGATCAAAGGAGTCACTTCATTTTTTTCATTGATAAAAGATAAGAAAATGGGAAATTCTGTCATTTTCCAAATCAAATCCAGGTTATTTGATGAAGAGTAATATGGAACAAATTTGCATCCATTGCCCTTGCTGTATCAGTTTTTGGGAAACTTCCCAAGATGCAAGAAAATTGTATTACTTTTTTTTCAGGGACACCCTATATATGCCCAACACCATCACCTTTAGCAGTCTCACAAACATCACAAAGCAGATATTCTTGTCCAGTATGGGTGTCTATAGCTCCAACAGCTCTGTAATGTGCAGATCACTGATATGAAAATTCAATGCATGATATGGGTGCAAAGATCCTGTTTACCTGACACTCAATGCATTCCTAATGCTTTGAGCATGACAGCTCTGGTATAGTTGCAGAATAAAATGAGCAAGATATCAGAGATCATGGAGAAAACACAAATACTGTCAGCAAGTATCTTTGTCAGAGCTAAAAAAATAAGCATGCAGCACTACCTTGGCAAATGGAAGTACTTCTAGACCTAAATACTACAAAATAAGGGATAAGGAAAGTCAACCATTATGCTTGCCCTGAGCATTGGGAATGCCAGACAAAAAATCAGATCCTGTGCACTATTCAGAATCACAGGAATGTGACAAATGCAAAGGTAGCAAAATGCTTGACTTCCCATCCATGACCTCAGTTGGATTGCTTTAAGGTTGATGGAAGAGATGGATGTAGGAGTCTTCATCATTGATACTAATCATCCTTCAAGGCTAATAGCATTGATGTGTATGAGATATTTGAGATCTTGATTTTCTTATCGATGGGGGCTTCATCAACTCCAAAAGGCAGCCCACAGCTCCAAAGTACCCCTGTACAAAGCAGATCGTAGTGTGAGACTCTTCACCCTTCAATGCTTTATCTAAGCAAGACATCAACTTATCTAATGTTACTCAATGCCAATATGGAATTATAGCAAAGGACATTACCTCATGCTCAAGGAAGAGGGCTTTCTGGTGCCCAGCAGACCAAAAGTCCATAGCATACGCCAGGAGCTCCATTGAGATCGGGTTGATGCGAAGGAAGTTTCCCACAAACACAACTCTCTCAATGCCTTCATTCTTGGCACACATTCTGGCAATAGAGCCAATGTTGTTTGTGATAGTAACCAATGTCGCTCTTGCCAGGTCTTCCTTGGTGACATTGGCTCGTCTATCCACACAGTGCATGTTGCCAAAGCTGGACATGAGAGAAAGGAGAGAGTGCATTGATTTGATGAAAGGGACTTTACTTAAATATCTCATGCTCTGTATGAAGACTTAAAAATAAAGCTTTCTATATCAAAATATGCACAAGTATTCATTTGAGACACATGATATGACTTTTTGTCACTTTAGCCCCTCTTCACATATGCAAATATTCTATGTAATTCTCTGATAGGCTCAGAACAATATAAAGAAAATCCTCCTTCTCGTTGGTCTAATTAATGTACGGGGTGTTCCAATTAGATGGCCCCCATTCCAAGGAAAGCCTGGAAGGGGGGCTATCTATCTTGCAGGGGTTGTGCTAATATTCTTGCCCTGGCCTCCTGCCCATGCATCCTGGGGATCCTGGGACCCCCCAGGCAGAACACCTAAGACTGCTGGATTGAATATCATACTGCTTGGTTATGTTAAGTTGGCAAATGCACATGGATTGCTGGACTTTTACTTTCAGGGAACCCTTCAAGTTTCTCTTGTGCTTCCCTTGGAAAGTAACCCCCTTAACTATCAGGGGACACTTCCATATCAGACCTGAAGGTCCAAGGGACCCCTGTCCTAGAGGTTATCTACGTAAAAAAAAAACACACTTATATCTGAAAAATACATTCAATTTTGAGTCTAATGCAAAAGTACTAGTAGTAGATGTAACCAACATGAACATCATGAATGGTCTTCAAATGATTGGGAAAGAATGAGAACTTTTATGAAGAGTGCACGACGGAGCAACAGCAAGGCTTTTGACAGATTTCCTTTAGGTGAGATGGACAGCTAACATTTTCCCTTTGCTTCCCACTCTCTGTGGCTATGATACCCTTTGACTCTTGAAACAAATCCATTCATCCCTGACTGTTCATCAGTCTTCATGGACCAATTATAGGGATTTTTGCTCCAGTTTCTCATGACAAAGTCCTCAAAATGCTTCATCTTTGTAGCAATCCAAAGCTCAAGAGAAAGCTGGCACCAGCATCCCAAGCATCAATAAAATGTACTTTTTTGCTGTCATAAGTAGCCATAAGGAAGAAAGGAGAATGTATTTAGACTCAAAATTTAATGTTTTCATGATTATATGATTATATTTGGGTTTTTTTTCTTACCCATCTTATGCCTGTCAGGAGGGATTGTCTATCTGAGAAACCCTGTACCAACAACACCTGCAAAGTCTAGTGGAAGCAATGAAAAAAATTTAAATAGCAGCTTTTGACCTCAGGTATTGATATGAACTTAAACATGGATCAACATGAACTTCATTATGATATACCACACCTTGATGCAACAAGATCTCCTGGTAATTCAAAGCGTTCATAATCACCACCATAGATGTCCTTGACCAACTTGTCAACACGATGACTATCGCCTTTTTCAGCAAGTTCAATGGCCTCCTCATATGTTGAGCACCCCGTGAGAAGGCAGCAGAGACCTAGGAAGGTTCCTCCTCCTAAACTATTGCACAAAAGAATAAAGTGTTCTCACACAGGGCATCTATATTGTTATACTCTAAGATATATGACTATTTCTCCATCAAAGAAATAGGCCTACATGTGGTATAAAATCCTCTGACTCTTCTATACATTTGCCTTGCAAGTCAAGAGCAGAGTGGTGAAACAAGACAGTGTCTTTGACAGATGAACACCATAGCACCTTTTCAGTGAAATTCTTCTAAATACTGAGAATTCTTGAGGCTGGAACATTGCTTGTACATTCCAGTTTGACTGATCAAATGGTGGCTCCAACTATCTCTCCTAAAAATAACCTTTTGCCTGTAATTTAGCATTTTCAATTACATTTCCACAAGAGTAGACTGCAGACATAATGTAAAAATTCCTTGGTTAATCCTTGATTCATTTCTTCTTCAAAGAACCAGCTTTTCTCTTCCTCCTTTCATCTAGCTCATGCTCCACTGAGCCTCAGAACTTCATGCTCCTCTAATTTTAATCTTCAATCCAGTATGATCCATACAAAGAAACCAATTAGAAAAATCAGGTCATCATACCTAGCATCAATTTAGTCGATTCCATCCTTGGTTTTCCTTTTTCCTTTTTTTAATTATCATAAAACAACCAAGAGCTACAAGCAACTATGTGCCCAATACAGTGTATGTATACAAATACTGAAATTTGCAGGATTTGAAATGGCTGCAGTAATTATAAATAAGCATGGATGTACTAGAATCTGCAGTATAGTTGTTTACAAGTTTTGCTGGTAGCTGGTAGCTAATGACAACAGTTATTTTATCATTTCATCAATGAACCACACCATACTGATGACTCTTGAGAAGGTGCAGTACATAATTTAGTAATTAAAATTTGAATAGCCAGTTACTGTACCCCATGAGTTCCAACACGTCTTCAGGAAGATGCCTCCAGATCCAGCAAGCATAAAGGTTTGAAAATTTCCAATGCACAGGAACCTTGCTACATCAGGCAGGCAGTTGTATTCATTCCTGTGGAGCTTCTGCAGAATGTCATGGTTCCCTTCAATGGATGCATAAGTGCATATATCTTCTGAGCCTGCAAGTGGAGATTGTATGAAACTTAAAACTTTGGCAAACACATTTCAACCAGTTTCAAGCAGGTATGTGCTTATTTATAAAAGTTACAGCCACTTTAAATCCTGCCAATTCCAAGGGATGCCCTATTTTTCAACCTAGTCCCTTTATCCTTCAAAAGGACTTGGTGATTACCAAGGATGATAGAACACAGTTCTTGAAGGATATAATGGCATAAAATCATACCATATGAAAAGCTCAAACAGCCAGAAAATTTTTTCCTTCAAATGTTCGATTTTCTCTGTTAGTATTGCTAAGTTCATATTCAGAATTGAACTTGAATCTAAACAAAATGGAGAGCTTTGATACAGGAAGTACTCTGTTAAGATAACACTCTACTCAGAACTGGTAACATACCTACTAAGACAAGGATAGAGTTCAATCAAAAGTACAAGACTTCAACACATTGCATCATTGTTTTGTCACAGGCAATCTCCTACTCCAGGAATGGAGGCTGTCCCATGGTTAGATTTGTAAAATTATTGGTAGTGGAGGGGGCATTACTTGCTCATAATTTACTGTTAAAATAAAGGTATTTTACCAGGAGCCTTCAAGTAATCTCACAGCAAGCAAATTTCATCATATTTTCTTAGCCAGAAGCAGAGGTCCAAAAAATCGGTGACCTTGCAAGCCTGGCTAATAGGAAGTGGGAGCAATATGAGAAGGTAAGGGAAAGTTGGACAGCTGAGAAGATTGAGAAATGTGAGAGGGTGGCATTTGCGTGTAGAGTAAGGAAGTGTTTTGCATCCAGAAAATTCTGAAATGACAAGGCCAGAAGCAAAGTTGAATTCATTCATGCAAAAACAAGCTATAAGAGCTTGTATGCTCTGGATGTTACACCTCCTGTGAGATTCTCACATTCTTCCTTCTCTTCTATTTTGATGAAATAAGATACCCAGTGTTCATCACTGTTCAGCTGAAAACATAACCTGAACAAGTGGTGTATAAGTGCCACTTTTGGAGCTTTCTACTCATTTTAGCCTTAATGCTAAGGCTAGCTTTCATTATCATGCACCTATACCTGTTGATTCCAAATACTTGAATAAACATGAGAATTATTTCATAGATGCAAGCCAACAGTGATGGCACAATAGATGCCAAATCAGGCATTTCGAGGGGGATAGGTACATGTCTCTGATGGGCATTTAAGTTTACCTCTCTATTGAAGCATACACCAGGACACCCAATTCTACCTGGCTCAAACAAAAAAAAAGGGAGCATAAAATACAAATCACTGCAATGCTTGATCAAACTTCTGATGTTTAAATTGAAAATACAAAGACTGCAGTAAAGTACTTCACCTGGTGTTTGGTAAAATTATAGCAGCAGATCTGCTAATATGTTCAATCCTATCCTAACATATAATTTATGAGAAACTTACAAGTTTCTGTTTCAACATGAGGTATGAGGTAGGAAGTTAATTGGGAAAGGGTTATTTTGCACTAAAATTATTGCTATGGAGCAATACTATGCCCTATATTGAACTAGAAGCCATAATACTGTTTTCTTTAATTTACCTGGATCCCGAGACCCGTGAGTAGTTTTCTGGTCCATGCACAGCCAAGATACTTACACCAGAACCAATGTTGACCACCTGTATATGTAATTGGAAGGATCCTGAATGTAGAAACCCATGGGCTATGGAATTAGATCTAAGAATGCAAATGACCTACTCACCAGGAAAGGATAGGGATCAGAGAAGTCATAGACCACCTTGGAGTTTGTTGCTGGATCACGTGGATTTGAATAATAGAATACCTCTTGATCATTATTCTCCTCAATGAACTGAAGTCCCCTAATGAGGGAGTCCAACTCATCAAATTTATGCAGGACTAGATTAACTTCCTGTAAAGAGATATTCACAGATGGATTTGATGATTCTGATTCACATTCAAATATGGGAGGAATCTTAAAATTCAGAAAGAAGGCAAGAATTGCCGCTGAGAGGTGACTCACCTTTTGAAATTCTGCCTCATATTTATAGGCACCACCACCAGTTGCACATATAGTGTGAGCCATTTGTGCCAATCCTTTTCTCTTGGCAAGTGTCACAAACTCACTCATCTCAGTTGTTGGAAATCTGATAAAATGTAAGCTTCCATGTCGTCCTCCAATGCAAACTTGATCCATCTATAACAAGATTGCAAATAAATAAATTGAGTCAATAAAGGTGTACTTGAAAATTAATGAACAGGATCTTAAGTTGTGCGCCAAATAGATGCAGAGAACAAAATGAGAAACATCTCGATTATATTACCAGTGATGCCATGGAAATTGACATGGTAAGCAACATGCAGTTTAAGTATAATATTTCATTGCTTTTTTTAAAATATGGTTTAATATATTTTCCCAAGGCTTTAACATGCTCAAGGCACACAAAGATCTTTAGACTCTCCCTTCCCCCCCCCCAAAAAAAAATTTTTTCATACAAAAATTAATGACTCAAATTTTTAAAAAGTTGAACATGTATTAAAATTATGAAGTTATTCACAAGAAGGCTTGCACATAAGAGATGTAAACAGTTTTGTAACACACCTGCAGATGAACATCTCGGTGTCCTGTTTTACCATAAGCAGCATTCCTTGTCAGGTATTTTCGGATGTTGGTGACAGTTTCAGCCTCATCTCTTCCGTGATCATCACATGGCTCAAAATATACTAGCTTTGCCAGAGTCCCTCCTATATCCATCCCAAACCATGGCATTGCTATAAGAGAATAAGCACATTAATAAACAGTATGAGATTGGACACAGTGCTTTTGCATTGAGTTCTTATACCCTTTTAATGCAAACCATTATTTTTTATGGGTCTATGAAGGCAAAAGTAATTAACATTTCCCCTGGTCTTACATATGACATGAACTGGTATTTAACAGATGTTCCTAGAGTCTAAGCACAGCAGTGCCAATGGCCTCTTGAGGGTGTGTAAACTCATTGCAAGAGCACTATAAGACTGCACCTGAAGAAGATAAAACTAGGCAGCCTTCAAACTGTTTATAGATGTCTTCATTATTGAGCTGTAACACCTTATTTTTTAAATGCAACACCTAGACATACATTGTTCTCTGACTGAATTCATACCCTCACCCAAAAGTGAACAGAGCAAACAAAATGTAAAGAGAAAGTTTCATTTGATGATCTAAGATCCTCCCCTGATCCTCCCATATGGAAGATGTCACTATCTGCCATCAATGAAAGTATCCCCATGGAGGGACATGAATTCAATCTGGAAATAGTAGGAAAAGCTGGTATCATCACAAGGATCAAAACTCAATTATGAATACTTTGAATACTTGCATTAACCCCCATTAAGTACTAGGTTTAATAAAGGCATGCAACATGCTTAGACTGAGTTTTTTTTAGAAGTTTACTTACCTAAGTTTGTGACTGTTGAATCTTGAAATATGATGATCCTAACCCCAAAACTAATTTTAAATTGCATATCTGTGACCATTTGGCTGGGGGGACAATACTACAGCTGTTGTGGATATGTGACAGTGTTTAAAAGGGTTAAATCTTATGTGCCTACAGTAGGCTTAGACCAAGTGTCTCATGCATCTTCGACTTGTGATTAACAATGACAACCAAATAACCTGGCAGTGGCTTCTAAGTGAAGTATGATCCTCTAGGGGTTTTGGCACCTTTCAATGCCACCTGTTAAAAATTAAGGGGGTAATTTGCAAAAAAACTTCTGAAATTGAGATGCAAGCATAAGCTTCATGCATTAGGCTGATGCAGCATCAAGAGATTGATGGTAGATTTTCCTGCACATTTGTAGAAGTTTTCAAACAAGATTTCATCAATAAAGTATGACTCCATACTATAAAAATGAATGATATAAAATTTAATCAAGATTCCTCAGCTCCTTATTTGAGCTTTTTTCACCAATGTGTTTGTATTATGCATGCCTACATCTCAAAATCATAGATTACTTTATCTGTATGAGCCTTTGGCTGCAATCTGAGGTGATATTCCAATGTTGATGTTATAACTAGTTCATGATTTTCCTCAGGAACTAGGAGAACAGATGCAGCTATGCCTGCACATTGTTTGCACTGATGAGACCATTCATGCCTCCCCAAAAGCACTAGGCTGTTACTGACAGAACATCAACCATATTGCACTGCAATTCTCACCCTAAAAGACTCAATTATGATTTAAAGTCTATGCCTTATTAAATATCTTCTCATGCAACCCAGAGCACTTCGCAGGCTTGTGTGGTGGTGTATCTCTTCTTAAATGTCTCCCTATGGCATTAACCCTCCCCCCTTTGAGCCCCACTGCCTATAGGATACTCACATGGATTGTCACCACTGACCGCAATGGGGGGGGTAAACCCATTCACCAATACAGGTGAGGTAGAGACAGTCTCATCACCTGATTTCCGAGAACTCTGGTTGGTGACAGACTCCATGATCTGCAAGGCACAACAAAGAGGGAAAAGAATTTGCGACTGTTTTTCCAAGAAATGCTGTGAATTTCGATTGATTGCACCCTCCTGAAGTCCCTTTTGAAAGGTGCGAAGATGCAACTTGAGCAACATTGGCCGAATCAAAATAACTGCCCCTGGATAAATAAATGTCTGAAACGGGAACCACAGTAAGGCCGGGGGGGGATACAATCAATCGAAAATCCCTCATGAGCATCATGAAAGCGTAGAACGCAATCTCTTTTACACTAATTGTAATCTCTATGGTGCATGTAAGAAAATGAGGACAACTTGTATCTTTCAAGAAAGATGAGACATTAGATCTAAGGAGCCTATGTTAACGGGAGAGCGAATTCATTGGCGAATCACAGTAAGCAACATTTCAGCAGCTCTGAAGTTGTCGGCAGTGAGCCTCGAGCCCATAACGAGCTACACACCACTCCAGCACGGCATGACACTCATGAACTACTGCAAGTCTCCATGATCCGCCTGCTAACACTGCTGATCAAGAATCACAGGCGATTGCTTCAAACGACAATTTTTTCTAATTAAATGCCTCTATACGTTATTCAGTATTACGGAAACCATGTCCTTGCTAAGCTTTATTATTTTACATCCTACAGATGGACAGAAAAATGCAGTTGTGGCACGGAGAAAAGGATGCCTTCGGGCAACCATTGTGAAAATCGCTTCTACATGAGGGTGGGATAATCAGTCACATGACTGTTCTCATGATCCCTGGTAGGCATCACGTGGAGTCCTGTTCAGTTCCACAGTGGCTTCTGCACGGTGTTACTTGTATCTCTCATCGCAACGCCAACATCATCCTTCCATGAGCGTGCATTTTGCCTGCAATACGCATTGGCCTATACGAGGCTAACAGAACTACTGTCTTTGCCAGTGAGAGGGTCTAGCATTTCTTGAATGAAGGGCAAAGGAAAACGTTCCGTTTTAATTCAGATTAATAGGCGTTTGATCCTTCCATGCAAATTAAAGGCATTTGCTTGGGCTACGTCTAAACTCCACTCTAAGCCTAGCTATTAAATAACATTTACAAAGAGTATGGTGAAAAATTAACTGAGACTTTAAGTCGCCATGTCTCAGGAATGCAAAATCAAATCAATTTGGTGAGAATCAAGTTTACCTTTCTACTTTGGTATTTTGAGATTTTGGTAGAAATCTGATTCGGATCAAATTTATAACCAACCTTCTAAACTAGGAATTTAAAATGGCCAACTCCAACAGATTTGTAGCCCCACTGAAATGGGGAAGTTGTTCGGTGGTGATGGTTGAACTCCTGCATTTCCTGCAAAAGCTACTTTGATCCAGTTTTTGATCATTTTCATATCATGCCTAATTTCATTGTTTGAGAGACTCAAATTTTCATTGATGTTCTGCATTACATATTTTTAGTGTAAAAATCTTGTGAGATTACTTTAGTCTATTTCTTGGCAAAGGCTTTCCTTCAAAATTGTAGATTCATTGCTGAATATTAGTCATGGCACCAATTTCATTTGATGGATATTGAAATATCTTAGCTTAAAGTGAAAAGAGGTAGACTATATTCCCACTAAATTTGGTGAGATCAGATGAAAGTAGTCCTATCATTTTGCCACACAGGATTTTTTTTTTTACCCTACCCTATAGTTATCCACAAGGTATGTCACATTGATGATGCTGCCTCTGAAAATTTAAGGGTGTGAAGTTCTACAAATTAACTCCTGCTCCTTTTGATTTCTACCTGTATAGTGTCACACCACCAAGTAACCCTCCAATCATCCCATTTCATAAGAAACCTATTCATCCTTTCTGCTGTCTACCCTTGGGGAATGAAGCATTTTGTTCTCTAACAAACATATACCCCAACATGCCTAAGCTTACCAAAACAAGAGCATGATGAGGAGGGACTTGAATATGCAAATTGGAGAATTATAGGCATGCTAAAGTCTTACCTAGTCAGGATTTGTTTTTTTATTTCTCTATGTATTTTATGCTTGATGCCTGCCAGTTAATTGTTTTGTTTTATATGAAAAGAGGAAGGCACATAATTGCAGACCTGTTAGGCCTGTTGTATGCTACAAATTATGTACCAAAGTCACCATTAAACTAACAGTCAGTTGGTCAAGACTGCCTTACTATGAGAATATTCTTGCTTGAGGAAAAAATGATCTGGAGACCACAACAGATAGCCCAAGGATAGTGCAGGATCTGGCTCAGAAATTAGAGAACTAGAAATTATAGGAGTAATCTCTGGGGGAACATGTCAGCAGATGAAAGCTTGTGTAGTGGTAGGCTTCCACCCTTTCCTGAAAACCCTCTTTAGCCCCTTAACTGGGAAGTTTGTCATCAAATACAGTTTAACCTATGGGAGGTCAGATGTCAAAAGACATCTAACCCAGAAAAGGGGTTAAGGGATTTCTTATTCCCACTCATATCTTAAATTGAATCCTGAAGAAAAGACCTTGAAACCCAAACTGACTAAGTAGATTTGAGTCAACTGATTTTAAAATGAAAATCATTCAATTTAAAAAACCTCCTGGTGACCAAATTTGCAGCCCTTCATCTGGAGCTGTAATTATGCCTGTGAATGGCACAAGGCATATGCCACAAATGATTCTAATTTGAGAAGGTTGAAAATTGAAGGCCATAGTTATACCATTGCCTTCAATTATCAATCATCCCTCTGAAGAAGAGTAATTCATCTTCACTGCTCACGAATTAGAGGAATGCTTCTTGATCGGCAAATTGCAGGTAGCACAAAATTATTTCACCTTTGATCACTCAGTCTGGAGTTGCATCTGGTAGACTGCAAAGCTTCCATTCCTCCAGTCTTCTATCGAATTTGCCTTAGTCATTTTCATATAGTTCTAAAGGTGACTTGTGTTCTTCAGAATTCTGTCCATTTGTTAATCTATTCAATTCATACCAAGGTTATCCCAATGTCATGCAGATATGATGCATTTAACATGATCTTTCTTTGTAAATATTCCCTCAGGTTCCTTGAGTCCTTACTTTATAAATTCATTTGAGAAAAATGGCTGCACAGACACAGGGAATCCAGCAGCTTCTTGCAGCTGAGAAAAAAGCTGCAGAAAAAGTGGCAGAGGCAAGAAAGAGTGAGTCTGTTCCCATCAGGAGTCACCTTGCATTATAGTTCTAATTTGAGCCATGATACAATTCATGCCTGTTTACTGCAGCATTTGGTGTGTACAGGATATGAAAAAAAGAAACCAAAACTTTTAACTTGAATATCTATGCTCTCACTGGAGCTATTTTTATATGAAACTTGTATTTCACATAGATCGATATGTTCCTCACAGATTATAGAAATGTTATTCAAATTGATATTCCCAAAGGTTATAAGCAATTTTTTGCAAGAAATTAGGAATCAAGAATGGATAGGGGACTATCCCCTCTGAGTGCCTCAATCTATTATGCAAAGCTAGGGAAAATCTGAATAAACTTTGAACAAACTTTCTGCTTTGATGCTGATATATTTTTCAGTCTCTGATTGGAATGAAGCTTATCAAAGCTATCTGCAAGAAAAAGCCATTCTAAATGGTTAATTTCAATGAAAGAGAAGTTGGATGTGGCCTGGATGATATGCAGTCACTTTGGTGTGTCCTCCACTACACTACTCCACTCCTGTTCATTTCCATTATCCATCTTCTTTTAAACCATTGCTTATAGCTATGCCTTGAAATGATGAATTTTGAAGATGTTAGAAACATGTCCATATGTGCATTGTGAAAATTTCATGAAAATAGCTCCTGTGGGACCAGAGATTAATTGGTTATAAGTTGTTAGTTTGTTTTTTATTTGCCATACCGTGTATATTGAGGAAAGTATTTATATATAAAATTTCAGAATTTTGGATTTTCACCAAAGGTCATTATTTATCATGTAACCTTTTCTGTTATTTTGTTGTGGAACTTGACACATATATTGTTTCTTCCCTAAGGGAAAGCTAAAAGGTTGAAGCAAGCCCAAGAGGAAGCACGAACTGAAATTGAGCAATATCGGCAAGAGCGTGAGCGGCAGTCCAAGGATTATGAGATCAAGGTGACTCTTTTTTTCATTATTTTATTGTATAGGTATTGATGCCAATGTATAAAGTATGCAAATAAATTCTCCCTTTTTCATTGAATTGCTATATCTGCATTAATTAAAATGATCTGATTCAATATGGAGGGTAATAGTAGCAATCTTTCCTAATTTAATGTAATTTATTTCAAATAAATATGATTTGTACTTTATACTCAATTTTTTTTGCCATACAAGGTGAAAAAAATACAGTATTTGTGCAGGCATTATTGTCAGATTGTGGATGAATTTTCTTAATTTATTTTTTTATGGAGAATTCTCAGAAAGCTAAAGGTTGTTCATTTGTAAATGATAGTAACAACCATGAATAATATTAGGATTACACATAATTATTGAAAGCAATGTTCAGTATGCCCTCTTTGGCTTCAACAACCATTGTCAGCCTAGTTTGCTCTACGTGAAGGGTGTTTCTTTTAGCATGTAAAGAAAATAATGCATGTGAAAGATTTTGTTTTTACTGTGCCACATGAAAAATTTTTTTGAAAGCAATGTCATGAAAAAATTTCCATTTGATCAAGGATGAGTATTACAATTTCTCCTCAAAGTCGCATGAGGGCATCTTAATTAGGCCTGGTATGAATGCAACAATAAAATGAGAAAGAGTGGACTTTTGGCTCACCATGAGTGATTAATTCACTGGATTGCCAGTCCCCATGAGAGTGCTTTCCTGAATAATGTCTATTATTATTTTTATGAGGTTATGAGAGTGTGCATGGACATTGAATGACATTGTTCCATGAGTATCTATCATCCTAGTATATTTGCATTCTTAAGTGGCTTTTAAAAGGTGCTTAGATTGACTTTAATAAGAATAAATAATAATAATAGGAACTACTTTTTTATTTCCATAATTCATGCCTGTTCTCTCCTAGCATGAACTCAATCCTTGTTTTTCCTTGTGTCATGTAGGAAAACATCTATGATAGTAGGGTTCTGAGACATGATCTGCCTCTCTTTAAGCATACTGAACATATAATTGAATTATGAAATAGGAAGTAACAAGCATATATGAGAAGGGTAGATTAACTACCAAGAACTATGGTACTTAGTTCTTTATCCATGCAAGCTGATGACTGAAGTGCACGACACTCTAGAGAACAAAGTCGGTTTGGTGCTCCCTACAATGCCATGCCAAGCTGTATGCTTACCATGTATGCTTACCAGACAACCCAGTGTAGATACCAACTGTTAAGGCAATTGAATATCCTTAAAAAAGAATGACAATATGCTGCCTTGCTATAAATAATTTTTTATCTAAGAATATAAAAAAATTATGTTTGTACTGATGCAGTTTTTGGTATGTATCTTTGTACCTTTTAATCATATCCTTTCTTCTTAAGCTATGCTTTACATTCTGCATTCATTTTTAATTATAAGAAGGGTTTCAGTGGAAATTTTTGTTTAATGACTTCTCATTATGGAATGGTATAAATTGATTGCACAGTAATTTTCATTGCCTAATGAAGATCCCTTGTCATTTTTTTTTATTTAGATATTGTATTTATTGCTCTATCAGAGAAAGTTTCTGGATGCATAAAAATATTTTTACTCCAGTGTTTGTAGAAATGGAATCAAATGAGGTTTTTGCTGTGTTGACGTCTCCCTCATTAACTGATGCGCAGAGGGCCTCATGATCCTGCTCATGCATTTATGTCAATACACAGAGTACCATTGCTTAGTTTGTTCCTTGAATTTATTTTCAGTATATGGGAACAAAGAGTGATATTGCAGCAAAAATTGAAACAGACACAAGATCCAAGATCAATGGTATAAATGCCTGTGTGGCCCAGAACAAGGAAGAGGTAAGATTCTGGATGCCAGATGAAAGTTGCATAATACTATATAATAATAATTTGTATAATGATAATGTTCTTCTTTCCTGTTATAGGTCACCAAGTATATTTTGGCTTTGATAAATGACATCAAGCCTGAGATGCATCCGAATGCAAGGTTTGCAAAAAATGCCTGATCTTCACAGAGGAAAGAGAGATTTCCGGTCATGAAGTAGGTAAAGCGGTATTCAACAGTGAAGGGAAACATTTTATCTGTATTGCATCATGGAAAGTCATGGATTCAGCCTTCCACAGTATACTCATTGTATACTGTGGACTTCATGAAAAAAGTTGCAAGTATTGGGAGTTGAAATGAGATACAAGTGCAATATGGTCTGGTTATTTTTAATTCCTCAAAGCATTCCTAAATGAGATTTTTTAGACATTTTTTCTTCCTCTTTTATATTATATTACTAATATGGATGTGATTCCTCCATTGACAGTTTTCTGTTTCCCTATTTCTGTTAGCAAGTATGGAAGATGTGCCTTATTCCATAGCCTAATAACTGAAATGATTTCCGAGACTGGAAGCTGTAGCTTGTAGTGTTGGTGATAGTGACAACTGATATTAATATATTTGAATCCATTGTTTTCTGCTTGTGTATTCATTTGAAGACAAGGCATGCCCATAGCAATTCTTTTATCTTTATGCACTGTCATAGTGGTTTCTTCCTGGTAGTGATGAATGAATTCCAGTAATTTCAATGCAGAGTTGTCATTCAATAAGAAGTCATTGCCAATCTTAAGTAATTGTGAAGTGATTCATAATTTGCTTCAGTGATTGTAATGCTCTAATCACTGTTTCCTAGACTTCAAGAATTATTTCTTGTGATGCAGTGCATATGGGCTGTTGAGTCAGTACTTTTTATTTTTTTAATTTGCTCACCATCCCTTCAACCACATTGATCTGCAAATCAGTTAATCACAATTGTCATCAACCACACAATTTGTGATGCTGATTTCTCCCAAAGGTGTTTGCTATAACCAGATCTTGTACCTGCCCAAATGCCCCAAGAGAAAGCAGACAATACATCCAATGATTCAAGACAGACTTTTCTTGGACACTGAGTATCATCTTCCTGTAGTCATACTCCAAACTCACAAAATCAGACTGTAATGCCTAAATACAGTCAGGTTGTATAATGCACTTCAGTCCAACTTAGTGATGCAATTCCTTCTTATGTTGTGGTTGACACTTGCAAAATCTCAAGTTCTGCATTAGCTGCTTATGTGCAAGCCCATGACAAAGAGTGTTCATGGATTTCTTCACCTCTGCCAACTTTGATGTTTGGGCTGATGACATTACCTGATGGTTCATTGGTTAGTTATGCTTCTTTTAGATAGATTAAATAGTGTTTCTATCAAGTTCAAGTGCTTCAAACACAATAATTTTCCCAAGTTGGAAGCATAAAAAATCTCAATGGACAACAAATCTGAGCCCTAATCCTTTAGTGCATCACTTTGGCAAACTCAAACAAGATGGCAGGCAGCTTTGATGAAAAAGTTTGTTTTTTATCTATTCTTTCTGCTGATTCCCATGTTGTTCGTTGAAAAACGATAAACACCGTTAAGAAGTGATAAAAATGGAGAACATGGCTTAAGGCAGGAGTTCTTAACCTGGGGTCCGTGGAGGGTCCATGAAAAATTAAATATATAATTGAAGGTAGCTCCCAAAAAGGAAAATCATTTACAATTACAAGTCCAGGTGTTCCAAAGTTTCTGATAACTGGGGGTGGGAATCCATGGGTAATAATCGAGGATCTGGAGGGTCCGTAGGAGCAAAAAGGTTAAGAACCCCTGGCTTAAGGCTTTCAGACAAACAAAATATCAATCTTTATGCAACCAGAATGCAAGGCATCAGAAAAGAAATTCCTCCACTGTGACCGCCTGCACACAATCGCGTTTCCCCCTGACAATTTTGAGCTACTTACTCGTTTGCGACTCTCGATTCTTCAGCTTTCGCACTTTAGTTAACAATCCGAAACATTTCGCTTTGGGTGTTAGCAAAATGCACGCACGGCTGCGATTGCGACCTCGCGCCATAAAAAAAAAAAATTATTGCGCAGGAACTGCTTCCTTGAAAAAGTACGAGATCAGGGGAGAGTGGTGCTAATTTTTCTTCAAATTGCATGAGCGCTTCTTAATTAGTACGAATGTAGGAATCAAATTAAATTAGGTGAACTTTTTAGGCCCATCCTAGTAGAGGAGAGGGGGTTAAAGCGGTCCACCCTGTAAAATGCCCTATTTGTGCTTCCGTCTTTGTTTTGGTAAATTAAAAAAGAGATCACCCCATCAAACGTCACGCTAAAAAAGAAATTCTATTCTGATAAGTTTTTTCCTAAATTCACCAAAAACTTTAAATGGATGGAAGCACAAGCTTGATTTACCCCTGTATCCTCGACATGTTTACTTTGTAGTTAAGCTGGTTCGATGCTTCTCGAGGAACTTGGGGATTGATTCTTGGGAGATAGACCCACATATTGCGTGAATTTCATACCTATTCTTTTCCTCCAGCCACCCTCCAAATCAAGATATCGACGCTTGTCCTTGCCCTTAACTCTTCTGCGGACGCTCTGGGCATGGAGACCCCCGTTTCTCTCCATCCAGGGAGCCGTCGTCGGTTTCGGGGTTGCGTGTCTTCCTTCTTGCCCCTGCTGTTTCTTCGTCCCATGTCTCTTCCGTTTGCCTTTTCAAATACTGCAGTTGGGGCGCTATTATGTCTTGGAGGATTGGAGGTACCCTCTCAGAGATACCGTTTTCGCCCTTCGTATTGCATCACCACGCATTTTCTACTGACGAATTTATCACATTTTGAAAATATGAGGGTGCGTACGCTTTTTAATATCTCTTTAATAGCCTTAGCATAAACCATTTATGAAAGCATTCGGCCATTACCCGATTATGCTTGCTTTTTGAAAGTCGACTGAAAATTGTTTCGAAGTAAAAGTTGTTGATTGAAATTAGGTTTTCTCATCTGGAACAATGTAAGAGTTCTTGGAGAAGCTTGAGAAGAGCTGTGCTTAGAAGTCACGCAAGTGCCACCTAGCGGGCCAGTTCGGAAGGAAATCCCACGCGGCCATCTTCCTGTCTTGCATCCGCAATTTTGTTTGGTTGGGTGGATTTTGGAGGAGAGGAGCCACTTCGCCTCTGGTCCTGTCACGAAGTTTTCAGTGGCATAAAGACTCGTCTTTCTTAGATGAACATAGGCCTAGGTCAATGGCGCTACCTCAGAATCTTTAAGGGTGTGAAGTATAGGCGGCGATTTGTTGAGAAATTTGGGGGGTCTCAGAGGCAGTACTCTAAGTATTCCTTATTCTTCTGCCAAATTTTTTGGGGGGACTCGAGCCCCCTGAGCCCCTATGAATCGCCGCCTATGGTGTGAAGTTCTCTAGATCGGTTCTTGCCCCAAATAATGTATTGCTGGCAGGTCCAATAGTACCGCACCACCACATTTCCTTCCCTTTTCATTGGAAGCCTTTCCATCCCTACTGTTCTCATCCCCTTACGGATATTGTAAAGTTTTCTTTAGCGTAACATCTCCCCCCAACGAGCCTGACCTTATCAAGACAGTCTTGCAATAAGTGGGGCTTCAGGGTTCAAGGTTCGGGTTGGGACGTCAAGTGGCATTCTAGCCGTTATAATGTTCCATGTCAAGGTTCAGTTTTCATGTATAATATGATGGGGCCCCATTCCTCTTGATGCATATTTTTGTTGGAGCATATCCACCTACTGCCTAGTTTCTTGTAGCTACAGTGGCACCTTTTTTGCTTTGCATATGAAGGCTCCAACGTCTTTCTAAAGCTTGTCTTGGAAGGAGCAACCTCTGCATTATTGCTTAACACATTCCATGCATTCACCACCCAACAAATTAAGAAGTCATTTTGCAACAAGAGTCTCACCTGGGGTTTATGCAGTTTGATTCGGTCCCCTCTAATTCTGGTGCTGCCATCAAATAGGACTTGAAATTGCAAATTGGAGAATGCTGGGAATCATGAAACCATCCAGTCAGATCATATCAACCAATCCTTTGTGAGTGCTGATCACAAGGTCCAGGATTTGGGAATAAGTCTGAGGCTGTGACTCATCTGGTAGGCCTCATGACTAGCTAATGAAGGCCTGGAGGTATTGAGGGCAGCATCTGGTTTGCTATCAATTGAACCTCTAAACATTTCATGGAAGGAGATTATGCACTACTGATAGGCATTGGCAAAGCCTATGTAGGCCAGCAGAACTTCATTAGTGAACATTCTTCCAAGTTCCAGTACCAAAAAGTTATCTCGGCTGATGCCACCCCCCCTCCTCTCAATGCACAGTCATGCCTTATGCATGAGTCACATTCATTAAATATAGTATTGCCTTGTAGTTGCCAGTGTGTGGACTGTTCACATTGTCCAATACACTTTCATCCCAGCTTCATGGCAGCCCTCAGGGTAAGACATTTTAATAGAGGCTCATTTTTATTACCATCTCTAATTGTGAGCAGCCTTCTACTGGCATTTGTCTGTGGGATGACATCCTTTTTTGGGAAAGAAAAAGACTGTCCTGTGCTGAGGACATGCATAACTGCCTGAGGACAAGGAGTCGGGATGGGTTCTGTATGTTCGCTCTCTTTTGGTGGAATTTCCACATACTGCTCATTCTCCTGGGTGGGCACATGGGGGCCATGGGTTCAAAGTCTTGTGATGGCTGGGATTTGTAAATTTTCTTTTTAGCTCACATATTTTGAGGATAATATATTTTTTTGTTGGTTGTTAGGTTTTATTTAGAAGGTGGAAGACACTTTTCATTGTAATCCAGGTAGGCCAGACTCAAGCTTGGCAAGTGGTATACCAAGCCTCTTATGACAAAGATATACTGTATATTAGTAGTCCATCCACCTCGTACAAGGCATACTTTAGTCAACTTTTGCAAATGGCATAAATACTGCAGGAATGTCCAGGGAAGAGCAGTGGAGTCTCCTTAGAAAAAGACACTCACATGGCTTTCATATGAACACAAATCCAAGAATCCCGACAAATTACCTGCCTTGTAACAGAAGCTGTCCTTAGCTTACAAATTGCAACTCTCTGCCTTGATGAGATATAAATTTTTACTTTAAAGGTTTTAATTTCACCTCCAGTGCATTGAACATGACCTGGATGAACAAACAGGGGTACTTTGTGGAAATAACTTCCATCTGCCATTGCTTCCACACAACAATCAACTCTTTTACATTTCCAATAAGCAATCATCCTCACTTGCTCTGTCTTTCCAAAACATGTATTTATGAATGAGTTGTAGGCTACCTTCCTCGTGTGAAGTCATGTATTTCATTTCAGTCACAAGACTATCTCGACACCATGTGAGAAAAGAAGTTGGAAAAAAGGTCTTGCCATCAGTGTATAACAGAATCTCTATCTTATCCAAATCTTCCTGTCTGACACTTTTTACTCTGTGGAGTCATTCAACTGTCATCTATATTTTCAAAATTCCTTTCTTTTTTTTCTCTATTTTGTTTTTTTTTTTTTTGAGATGAGGTTGCCATCAGTGTATTAATTGTTTGGCAAACTTGGGGGGGTTTAGACATTATTTTTCTTGTTCAATATTCTTACCTGTAGCTGTTTCATGTGTTCATTGTGTTTGGCTATTGGCATTTTTGTTTTCAGCTTTGCATTATGAACTCTTTTTGTTGGCTGTGTAATATGTACCAAGACCAACAGTCACTTTACATATAAAAATACAAATTGATTGGTTCACTGGTAAGAGGTGAAATGTCCAAGAGACTAATCTGACATATCCATAGTGTCAAAAAGAAACAACTGCATCCAGAACTGATCTGTAACTTTTATAACATTTTAAACTAAGAAATGTCTTCATTTCCAAGCTTGAATACAGGTTTGCTGATGAGAGTTTTTACAATTTTGGAAGTTTACTTCTGAGTCAATTAAGAAATAGCTTCCCCACATAGAATTATTGCAGTAGGCAAACAAGTGACTTTGAGGCTAGAACATATGACCAGAGGATAGTGCAAATTCAGAAGAATGGAGCAGCCAAAAAGTAAGGGGATCATTGGGGTAGCACCATCAGATGAAGTATGTCATGCAGCAGGTTTGCAAACTTTACTGGGAACCGTGGTTGAGAGCTTTACACTCCATACAGGATTGATAGGATCAGGGATGGAAAAGCCTCAATCTCCAAATCATTGTATTTTTCCTGCTGAGCCCTTGTCTATGGGCAAAAACAGTAGTCCTCACAGTGCAGTCTTGAAACATGTGTGAGCCTAGAGCCCCCTACCAACCCAAAACAAATATCAATGCCTTTGAAAAGATTGACAATGGAAGGCCAAAGATGCATCATGTCCCCATTTCTTGTCATGATCATCTAAATGTATTGCAAGCACATTACTTTTGACATGATCTCATTTGGTATATATTTCCTCAGGTTCCTTTACTCCTTAGCTTGATAAATTTATCAGAAAACAATGGCTGCTCAGACACAGGGAATCCAACAGCTTCTTACAGCTGAGAAGAGAGCTGCAGAGAAGGTGGCAGAGGCAAGAAAGAGTGAGTTTTCATTTCCATTAGAATAATTTCACAGTTTAGATCATTTTAAAAGGTAACATTGTTTATGCCACTTGAAAGCTGCTTTTGCTCAATTAACAATCGAAAAGATACATTTACATTCAATGTACTGGAATACTGAACAATCTTTGGAGGTTAATTTGTTCTATTAAGGAGCAAAGCATATACCTATATATTGTATCTTCTCTCAGGGAAAGCACGAAGGTTGAAGCAAGCAAAAGAAGAAGCTCAGTCTGAGATTGAACAATATCGGCAAGAGCGCGATCGGCAGTTCAAGGAGTATGAGAGCAAGGTAGAGCTGTTTTCTTTGCTCATAATCTTAGTGTGAATCTGCACATACCAGGATACTTCCATGAATGATTGTGATCAATTGCCAATTTCCATGAAGGTACTATCATGAGTTGGATGTATTTTCATGAGAGATGAAAAAAGCACTGAGACAGGTATATAATTTCCACAAAATCAAATGATAAGTGCATATTCAGTCAAGTCTGATGTAGTGTATATTGCTTCAGAAACTACCCTTTTTTTTCATGTGTTTGACCTCTTTGTGAGGGGATCTGCCCAATAAAATTTGTGTAACCATTTACTTGGCTGTAGTAAGCTGACAAATGTCAACAAATGAAGACAGTCAACTGTTGAGGTCTCTTGCTATCAAAGCAAAAGGTAGATAATTTGCTATGTTGCCTGGAAACATTTGTCTGAAATACTTCATGTGATTTTTAAATAATGAAGTTCACATTGTAGCTGTTTCAGATATATTCTGAAAAGCTGTTGCATGAGATCCTCCGTTCTAATACTTAGTCCCCCATTTCACATCTGTTTTCAATTATGGTTTCAGTTATTGGAATAAAATTAACCCCCTCCCCCAGGTGGAAGGATATAGATTTAACTGAGAAATTATTTTAACTCTGTAAGGAATCTTTCCATGGGTATTTCATGATTATTAATCTATGACTTAAAAGGCTTAAAAAAACCTTAAAATGCACATGAGTTGTGCTGCTTGGTCCATAGTAAGGATTAAATTAAATTAATGATATATGAACTTATATATCATTATATATAAGTATTTCATACTTATATATGAAACTTTACATTGTGAATTTCCTGTAATAATGCAGGTAAATATTTCAGCTGTGTTGAGATCTGCCTCACTGCCTTTGCTGTTTAAAGGACCTTGAAGTCCTTATACATATACATATATCTTATACCCTCAACAGTTATCTAGTTTGCTCCTTGAATTTCTTTTCAGTATATGGGATCAAGGACTGATATTGCAGCAAAAATCGAAGCAGACACAAAGTCCAAGATCAGTTCTATAAATGCCTCTGTGAGCCAGAACAAGGAAGAGGTAAGATTCTAGATGTTAATGATTGTTGCAGAATATGTTCCTTCATAATAATTATAATATTCTTTTTTCCTGTTATAGGTCATCCAGTACATTCTGTCTCTGGTATACGATATCAAGCCTGAGATGCATAGGAATGCAAGGTTTGCAAAGAATGCCTGATCTGGTTGGAGGAAGTGAGCAATATCTGTTAAACTGTTGATCAACTTGTAGGTGAAGAGGTATTCAGCAATGAAGAGGAACAATTTGTCTTGCTTTATGTAAAGCCACATAATCTGCTGTCTTTGTATTTGATGGATCTCCTAAAGAAGTTTCGTGTAGTGATGCTTGTGTGAAGTGCAATGAGTTTTGAGTGCCATGTATTGAAGATATTGATTTTGGAAAACCTTCTCAGATGAGATTTTTGGGGCTTTTTTCATGAAGTTACATTCCTGTCATTTATACCTGTTCATATTAAGTGGATATGATTTCTTCCATGAGGATTTACTGTTTATTTCTGCTAGCAAATATAGAAGGATCATTAATTCCTTGCCTTAATATCTATCTTTCAATCTGGTAGATAGAGCCCATGATGTTATTGATAGTGAAAGGCTGAACATAATATATTAATTCTTGCTTTCTGGTTTTGTATTCATTGAAGACAAGGCAATCCTCTTAACATTTGTTCCTTCTTCACAAAGTCACACTGGCTTCCTCCTAGTGACCCAAAATTCTTCTCTCTTGTGATATGGTTCATATGGGTCATTGACCCAATACTTTGGCTTAAGCCAAAACTTGCTCACCATCCCATCAAGCATGTTTGTCTGGGAACCACTCACAAACACATGTTGTCGACCCCTTCGTATTCTCGATGATGATTTCTTCCAAAGGTGTTTGTCACGACCAGATCTTGTGCGTATCCAAATGCCCCTGGACAAAGAAGGTAACATACCAAATAAACACAGACTTTCCACGAATACTAATTATCCTCCGACATAGTTGCATTCCAAATTTATTTATTATCAAGCTGCTCTGACTGATGGTCAGGTCCAATGTACTCAGGTGTAACTACTGCTATCAGCATTTCCTTGAAAGACTGTGTGCCTGGCACTTGGGCACAAGTCCATGACAAATACTAGTATTTAAGGAACAGCTTTAAATATATCAACTAAGGTACCACGTATTTGATCTGATGATCTTGTGTTGGCTGAAGGTTCACTGGCCAATTACACTTATTTTAGGGTGGCCCACCTCATGTTACCCCTAGGATGATGTTTTGCTTTTTGATCTTGTATGTCATAGTTCAACACTAGGGCTGTACTGATCCTTAGATCAGAGATTGGACATAAGTTGATTCAAGCATTTTCTATTAAATCAGTGAAACTGATATTTTGGCCAGCCAATTTTCTGACTTTTAAAATTTATTCATTTTCTTTTTGTGCACCCAACACACATCACAGCTCTTCCCCCTACTTCAACTAACCAGCATTTTGTGGCAGGCCAGGGAATTCCTATGAGCAGACGTTGGCAGATGTTATCTGCACTTATTCCGGAAATCTATTTTATTGGTCATTTTTCCAGAAAAAGTATCAGAAATAGGCATATCAGCCAAATTTTCCAATTGATACAACCCTACTTTTTAATTTTTACTTACAGCTTCAGTTGCACATGCAAAATATATTTATTAAAGTTCTGGCACACCTCATTCCATATCACTTTGAAACATGCTTCAGGGGTATTAGGTCCCAATTGCTCTCTCAGAATAAATGTCAGGCCATGTCAACTAAGGTGAAAGGTTAAGAAATGCTAAATTCTAGACCACTGCATCCTTACCAATTCAACCTATAGAACCTCTTGATGACTGCTTTCACAGTTTTCTTCTTTCCTTTTCTAAGGGAACAATTGATGACATTTCTCTTTTGGATCACTGACATTGGGAGCAAAGGAGTGTTCTTGTGGATCAAGGGATTCAACAGCATTGACAACCTCCCAGTTGCAAAGAGTGATAATGATCCTGATAATGCACTGGTACCACCAACACCAAAGTGGAATCTGTCCTCCCTGTGGAAAAGAAACAACAATTTGATCAATTATGTCCTTTAAGCAAGTCGCTTTTGAGGGGTTAAAGAACTTTGCAAAACATGTAATAATATTTATTTTCAATGTTTATGCATGGGGTTTATGGCTCAACTAAGCTGTAGAAAATGCACAATGTAGGCATGGGATTTTTTTTTTTTCAGGAATTTTCTGTCCGACAGTGAGTGACTTGGAGCCTGCAGGGCTCTGGGACAGATAACCTGGATTCTTACCTCCTTTTTGCAATACTGTCTTTTCCATACTTTTCTCAATTTCACAGTCAAATAGTGATGTTGCCAAAGTCACTGTTTTCTGTGGCCAAGTGTTTTGGGCTTCCAACTCAAACCCAGGAGGCAGTGGATGGAATGCAAGCAGAAATGCTTGCTCATCACCAACAGGTGACCTAAATGTATAGTGGGGAGCACATACATGGCATTGGAGCATTGTACATGCAGCTCAAGGTGTCAGACCCAGGAGATACAGTGATTAAAAAAATGTTCTGGCAGTCTTTAGCCAATGCAATACATGAACTACTCCTTTGCTCCATACAGAAATATGGAGACACTGCCATATCAGCTTTGGTGGCTGTGCTAAGCAGACACCCCCCTTCCTGTAAGTGTACACTAAATGAAATACATCCACTGTCTCACTTGTCTGCCACATATTCTGAAAAGATGTTGCCAGAATCATTTTCAAAACCTCACTAACCCATGACTCTTCTAAAGGCTGTAAATCTTTTGGGCCAAGAGCAAATGAAGGTTGCTTATTGGGATTACGTTCTTCAGGAAAAAAATTTTTTTGTCTATTCTGAAAGGAAAATTAATATCTGATGACAATGATTGTGAAAGGTGTGCAGTATGAATACCACTGAGAGAAAGTAGTCCCATTAAATAGCCAATTCCTGACCACAAGGCTCAAACTGTTACACCATCAACTGGCAAACATGAGACCTAAAAAATATAACCAAGCCCACAACATGACCTGAAATACTTGGAATCCTGGCACTCCTCAGAGTTACTTGTGCCTTAAGGCCTTACATATGGACTGAGTCAACTGGTTCAAGTAAAATTACACCCAGACAATCAAGTCCATTAGAAATTATTGAACCAATTTCGAGGCTACTGATGCATGCAGCTTGATTTGGGTACTTACCTGAGGTAGAACCCGGATCTGACTTTAGGCCAGGCAGAAGCTGAGACTGGCAAACGTCGACCTCCAAATTCATTGCTAAAATGCAAACTGGTGTTGTCATGCGGCCGAAGCTGGCTAGACGTCCAGAGCGAACGGACACCAATCATTGGCCGAATGTATCTTGATAATGTTTCTGTCAATCTTTCATTATGGTTAGGCACCAAACGAACAGCTGATCTAGCCCTCACGATTTCTGGAAAAATCCCCTGTCCGTGTGCATGACCACGAATGAAGCCAATATCTGTTACCAGACTGGGCACGAGTGATAAACTCTGATGAGCTCTGGCCAATGGTTGGCGTAACATCGCGATGGCACAAGAATGAGAACCAGCGAATACCTACATATGCGGTCCCACTGCGTGTACGGACGGCGCCATCATATTATGCTGCTATTGCCATCTACCGGAAGGTAGCGACTGCTTGGTTGAGTCGCCACAAGGCAGATGTATATACCTTCTGTCGGCGAGCCAGTGTGGCTAAGAGGATAGTGTTTCCTAGGTAGCATATATTTATTCGGAAAAATGAGGCTCGCAAATTAAATGCTACTAATTCCATGCAATTACTTGTGAAAACCCTGATTTTCGAAATTATCGCATGGAATGAGTTGCTGTAAAGAAGCCACCCTATCTCAATTGGTCATACGAGGGTCACTCAATAAGTTATCTACCTGAATAAGAAAGAAAAAAAAAAAAAAAAAAATAACACTTTATT